>JACDQD010000003.1:35163281-35451860 GCA_019843655.1 Lethocerus indicus | reverse complement strand
CAAAACTTTAATTTACTGCCTTTTACAGTACTGAACAGAGAGACAGTTTTTTTTGCAGGGGGGCCAATTTAATCTGCGCATTTATAAAGTGTGCGCTTTGTGAAACTGCGCAACAGCTTCAACTAATTCATTAGTTAGGGGTAGGAAAATTCGTTCGAGATTCAGGCCGACGATTTGGCCCCCGAAAATAAAGTGAGTGAGTTTTTTAAATTCCACGCCAAGAACATATTAGGGGTACCCGAAAAAGTAATCGACATTTTGATTTTGGAATTCGTTTTATTCTGCCAGAAAAAAAGAAACTTTAATTATTAATCTACTATATATATTCACCGATATCATCGACACAATTCTCCGCCGCCACTTTTCAGGCAAATTTTCCCCCCTTCTCGAAATCTTATCCATCTTATCCAAACTTTCGGTTACACCTAATACAACAACAAAATATACCTATTCTCCGAACAAAATTCCTTAATTTTCGTGACTTTCCTCCGTTTCGTTCGAACCGTCGAGTGGAGGGCGCCGGAAAGAAAATTGAGAAAACAACCCTTCAGTTTCACAGTTTCACAAACTCGGTTCTTCCCGGAGCGTTTTTTAACGATTTTTTTTTCAGAAAATCTAAAAAACGATAGTTTCCAACCGCGTAACCTCAGCCAGTTGGAGAGAATTCAAATTCTGGAAACGGGTTCGAGCAACAGGTTCGAACCGTCCCCTCCAGTTAACAGACCTCACCTCGGAACCCAACCCCTTTTTTTCGACCGAAAACTACCCCATCGGCGAGGCGTAATACCGACAGCCGATCTATCGTAAATCGTAAATTGATTGAGAGCCCCCCCCACCCCCTCCCCGGGTAGTTTTGAATCCAGGTTCCAATTCCCAATTAATCGTAGAGGGATGGAGAGGGGGGGGTGGAATTCAAATATACCGAAATTAACGCGAGATTCTCGCAGTAAAGTTGGGGCAACCCTATTAAAAAAAAAAAAAAAAAAATGTCAGTTCAGGGTCAGTACAAAAGGGCACCGTTACACGATAGAAGAACGCGTTTTAAAAGTTTCAAACGATTGAATTTTGGCGTCCACAGTTCGATTCAAATATTGCGCTAATTTTGGGACACCCCTAGCGGTAGCTTTTCGTCTTGAAAGTCGAACTTCCCTTTCGAGCCCCAATATCCAATCCTTTTTTTTTCCTACGCGGCCCCAGAGGGTAGAAACTGTGTTCAAGACTGTACTCTGAACTTTTTTTTTGAACTTTATAATAGACTTTACGCCCTTTAATTGGCAACCTCCTTATCCCCGGTCTGATCTGGACGTCCGTTCCTAAACACCCCCACCCAGGATTCTTCCCACTCCCGGCCTTCTTTCTTATTACAGTTCCTCTCTAACCCCCCCCCCCCATTTTTATCTATCTCTCCCGAGGGAAAGGACAATTACGTCAACTTAAAACCCAATACGGAAATACTAGGGCGATGACCGAGAAAATAAATGTATACTGTGAACAGTTGGTGGTAGAATTCAAAATATCATAAAGACCTATAATATATATATATATATATATATATATATATATATATATATATATATATATATATATATATATATATATATATATATATATAGAGAGAGAGAGAGCATAATACGCGTGGAGCATATAAAATCTATAAAATTATATATGTATCGACGATCCTCCGGGTGTCCATGGACACCCAGGAATTCCGTATTGCAAAATATATATATATATATATATATATATATATATATATATATATCCTCTCGCCGGTTTGGTCTTTTCCTAGACCGGTTTCTGAAGTTTTCCTAGTCCTTAGCTGAAGCGACCTCAGTGGGCCCACCCTTAAAATCTCGTTTTCACGAATTCCCTACATCCTCCCTGATCCTGATCCTGCTGTTCCCCCCCTCCCCCCAAGTAACGCGTGTAAAATGTAAGACAAAAAGAACAGAATAACCTCCATGGTAGAGAAACGGAGTTGAGTGTGGCAGACAGGACGCCCGAAGAGCCTCACAGGTGCAGGCGCCGAAGACGGCCGAAGGACCCAAACCGGCGAGGAGTGTAAGAAGTGCCGTTAAGGACCTCCGGTAGGCCTCTGTACCTTAGGGGCCGACGGACGGGACGGAAGGAAGACGGGGGTTTCGTAAGGTGACGTTACGTGGCGCGCATGACTAGGGGGCGCACCTCGACCCACCACCGCCACCAACTCAACAAGGACCCGGAAGACCTCCCCCACGCCGACAACCCCTCGCCCGATAGGTATACTGTCGAAATTAACGACGGTCGTGATATACTTACTCGGTAGGGCACTCCATACGTATTCCAGCGGAACCGAAGAGGAGAACTTCCTCCTATAGGCCCGGGGGTGGTGGGGAAGGGTGGTGGTGTCACTGGAGGACGCGTCGGCGGAGGGCGTAGCGAACCCTAGCCAACGCGGGTTATACTGGAGGTAAAGTTTTCATCCGGCGGGGAGGAGGGGCCGTCGGCGGGGGCAGCAGCCGGGGCCGGGGTGGGGCGCGGGGTGGGGGTAATAAAGAAGTTTGCGCCCCACTGAACCTCCTCCAAGTAGTTATTCTGACGAATAGAAACTGATTACACAGTTTGCCTCATCCCCAGTACCACTTCCGCCATCCGACTAACCCTAAAGGGCCGACGTAGGCCCTGCGCGTCCGCCAGGACTGTCCCCACCCTTCGATAAACGTCGACGCTAAAATTACCGCCGAAAACGGTTCTCAACTGGAATCGGCGCTAAAAGGCCGCCTATCACAATACGCCGCGGAAGTACGCCCTCAAAACCCGTATGAACGGCCAAAGAAGATTTCCCACACTAAAATTGTTTTCGGTACAAAATCTGCGTTTAAAAGCGGTTCGGAACCGCTCGGTATTATAAGACCGATATATTACGATATAAAAGCGATTTTAAACCGCGATTTCACCCGAAAATAGGTTTTCGGCGAAAATTAAAACCAAAAATGGGTTTTAGACGCAAAACTGACCAAAAATCGTATTTTCGGACCAATTTTGCGTCTAAAACCCCATTGGGGCAAAAACCATACTTAAGGCCAAAAATGGCATTTTAGACTCTATTAGCCAAAATGCGGTGTTTGCCCCAAGAAAGAGTTTCTCGACGCAAAATTAGCCTAAAAATGCGGTTTTAGGCCCAAAAATGGCATTTTTAGACGCAAAATTGCCGAAAATGTGGATTTTAGGACAAAAATGGCATATTAGACGCTATTGCCGAAAATACGGTGTTTTGCCCAAAAGGGTTTTAAACGTAAAATTGGCCGAAAAATGCAGTTTTAGGCCCAAAATGGCATTTTAGACGCAAAATCGGCCCGAAAATGCGGTTATTAGCCCAAAAACATCATGTTAAGACACAAATTGGCCCAAATATGGTTTTTCGGCCCGAAAATGGAATTTTGGACGCAAAATTAGACCGAAAATACGGTTTATAGGCCAAAATGCATTTTTAGACGCAAAATTAGCCCGAAATGCACAGTTTTAGGCCCAAAATGGCATTTTAGACGCTAAATTAGCCGAAAAATGCGGTTTTAGGCCCGAAAATGGCATTTTGGACGCAAATTGGACGATCATGCAGTTTTAGGCCCAAAAATGGCATTTTGACAACTAATTAGCCGAAAATGCAGTTTTAGCCAAAAATGACATTTTGACGCAAAATTGGCCCGAAAATGCGGTTTTTACCCCAAAAGGTTTTAGACACAAATTGGTCCAAAATGCAGTTTTAGGCCCAAAATGGCATTTAGACGCTAAATTAGCCGAAAAATGCAGTTTTAAATCGGGTCGGTCATATTTTAGAGCCTAAAATTGGCCCAAATAGTTTTCAGCGAAAATGGAATTTTTAGACCCTTGTAATAGCCAAAAGAAATGCAGTGTTTAAAAAAGGGTTTTAGACACAAAATTGGTCCAAAAATGCAGTTTTAGGCCCAAAAATGGCATTTTAGACTAAATTAGCCGAGAAATGCGTGTTTTGCCCCAAAAAGGGTTTTAGTATAAAAATTGGCCAATATTTTAGGGCCAAAAACTCTTATTTTAAACTATAATAGCCGAGAAATGCAGTGTTTATCTAAAAAGGGTTTTTAGACGCAAAATTGGTCCAAAAATGCGGTTTTAGGCCCAAAAAATACATTTTAGACGCTAAATTAACCGAAAATGGTTTGTAAACCCAAAATAAGTTTTGGACGCATAATTAGCTCAAAATGCAGTTTTGTCAAAAAGTTTTTAGACAAAGTTGACAAAAACCCGCTTTTAGGCCAAAGCATTTTTAGACGCTAAATTAGCCGAAAATGCGGTTTTAAATTAAAATGACATTTTTAGACGCTATATTAGCCGAAAATGCGGTGTTTACCCCAAAAAAGGGTTTTCAGACACAAATTGGTCAAAATGTGATTTTAGGACAAAAAAATGGCATTTTAGACGCTATTTAGCCGAGAAATGCGGTGTTTGCCCCAAAAAAGGTTTTTAAACGTAAAATTGGCCGAAAATGCAGTTTTTAGGCCCAAAATGGCATTTTAGACGCAAAATCGGCCCCAAAATGCAGTTATTATTAAAAATCATTTTAAGACGCAAAATTAGTTAAAAATGTGGTTTTAGCGAAAATGGATTTTTAGACGCTAAATTAAGCCGAGAAATGCGGTGTTTTACCCCAAAAGGGGTTTTAGACACAAAATTGGTCAAAAATGCAGTTTGGCAAAAATGGCATTTAGACGCTAAATTACCCGAAAATGCGGTGTTTGCCCCAAAAAGGGGTTTAGACATAAATTGTTTGAAATGCTATTTTTTAGGCCAAAAATGGCATTTTAGAAGCTATATTAGCCGAGAAATGCGGTGTTTATCTAAAAAAGTTTTAGACGCAAATTGGTCCAAAAATGCGGTTTTAGCCCAAAAATTACATTTTAGACGCTAAATTAGCGAAAAATGCGGTTTTAGGCAAAAATGGATTTTGGACGCAATTAGCTCAAAAAAAATGCGGTTTTTGTCAAAAAGGTTTTAGACGCAAATTGACAAAAATGCACCCAGGCTTGAAATGGCATTTTTTAGACGCTAAATTAGCCGAAAAATGCGGTTTTACCAAAAAATGACATTTTAGACGCTATATTAGCCGAGAAATGCGGTGTTTTACCCAAAAAGGTTTTAAACACAAAATTGGTCAAAATGCAATTTTAGGCCCAAAATGGCATTTTAGACTAAATTAGCCGAAAAATGCGGTTTTTAGCCCAAAATGGCATTTTAGACAACAAGTGTCCCGAAAATGCGGTTTTAGGCCAAAATGGCATTTTAGACATAAATTAAGCGAAAAATGCACTTTTAAGGCCCAAAAATAGCGTTTTAGACGCAAAATTAGCCCAAAAATTCGGTTTTTAAGCCCAAAAGTGTTATTTGTGGAAAATGCACAATATGGTCAAAATGCAAAATCGGAGGACATTTTGAAATTACAAAATTTTCGATTTTTAGCTCTCCTTTCAGGGGCAAGTGTAACCGAGAAATCACTTTTGTACACTTGTGGAAATTAGCCGAAAATGCGGTGTTTACGAATATGGTTTTAGCAAAATCGGCTAATTGGAAAATGGGGTTTTAAATTAAAATTTTCTTTTTGAAATTACAAAAATTTTCGATTTTTAGGTTTTAAGCCAAAACTTTCAGGGCAAAATCGGAGGACAAGTGTAACTCACTTTTTACACTTGTGGACCGAATATGGCAAAATCGGGGACTTTTGAAATTACAAAATTTTCGATTTTTAGCTCTCCTTTCAGGGCAAGTGTAACTCACTTTTGTACACTTGTGGATTACAAAAATTTTCGACATTTTGAAATTACAAAATTTTCGTACACTTAACTCACTTTTGTACACTTGTGGACCGAATATGGGCAAAATCAGGGGACTTTTTGAAATTACAAAATTTTTCGATTTTTAGCTCTCCTTTCAGGGGCAAGTGTAACTCACTTTGTACACTTGTAAGATATATGGCTCGGGGACTTTTGTACACTTGTGGACCGAATATAGGGCAAAATCAAAATCGGAACATTTTGAAATTACAAAAATTTTCGATTTTTTAAGCTCTCCTTTCAGGGGCAAGTGTAACTCACTTTTTGTACTTGTGGACCAAATATGGGCAAAATCGGGGACATTTCAAAATTTTCGATTTTTTAGCTCTCCTTTCAGGGCAAGTGTAACTCACTTTTGTACACTTGTGGACCGAATATGGGCAAAATCGGACATTTTGAAATTACAAAATTTTCGATTTTTTAGCTCTCCTTTCAGGGCAAGTGTAACTCACTTTTGTACACTTGTGGACCGAATATGGGCAAAATCGGACATTTTGAAATTACAAAATTTTCGATTTTTAGCTCTCCTTTCAGGGCAAGTGTAACTCACTTTGTACACTTGTGGACCGAATATAGGCAAAATCAGGGGACATTTTGAAATTACAAAAATTTCGATTTTTAGCTCTCCTTTCAGGGGCAAATGTAACTCACTTTGTACACTTGTGGACCGAATATGGGCAAAATCGGAGGACTTTTTGAAATTACAAAATTTTCGATTTTTAGCTCTCTCCTTTCAGGGGCAAGTGTAACTCACTTTTGTACACTTGTGGACCGAATATGGGCAAAATCGGAGGACATTTTGAAATTACAAAATTTTCGATTTTTAGCTCTCCTTTCAGGGGCAAGTGTAACTCACTTTTGTACACTTGTGGACCGAATATGGGCAAAATCGGGGACATTTTTGAAATTACAAAATTTTCGATTTTTAGCTCTCCTTTCAGGGCAAGTGTAACTCACTTTTGTACACTTGTGGACCGAATATGGGCAAAATCGGAGGACATTTTTGAAATTACAAAAATTTTCGATTTTTTAGCTCTCCTTTCAGGGGCAAGTGTAACTCACTTTTGTACACTTGTGGACCGAATATGGGCAAAATCGGGGGACATTTTTGAAATTACAAAAATTTTCGATTTTTTAGCTCTCCTTTCAGGGGCAAGTGTAACTCACTTTTGTACACTTGTGGATAATAGGCAAAAATCGGGGGACATTTTGAAATTACAAAAATTTTCGATTTTTAGCAAGTGTAACTCCTTTTGTACACTTGGGACGAATATGGGCAAAATGGAGGACATTTTGAAAGTACAAAAATTTTCATTTTTAGCTCTCCCCTTTCAGGGGCAAGTGTAACTCACTTTATACACTTGGACCGAATATGGGCAAAATCGGAGGACATTTTTGAAATTACAAAATTTTCGATTTTTAGCTCTCCTTTCAGGGGCAAGTGTAACTCACTTTTGTACACTTGTGGACCGAATATATAGGCAAAATCGGAGGACATTTTGAAATTACAAAATTTTCGATTTTTAGCTCTCCTTTCAGGGGCAAGTGTAACTCACTTTTGTACACTTGTGGACCGAATATGGGCAAAATCGGGGGACATTTTTGAAATTACAAAATTTTCGATTTTTTAGCTCTCCTTTCAGGGGCAAGTGTAACTCACTTTTGTACACTTGTGGACCGAATATGGGCAAAATCGGAGGACATTTTTGAAATTACAAAAATTTTCGATTTTTTAGCTCTCCTTTCAGGGGCAAGTGTAACTCACTTTTGTACACTTGTGGACCGAATATGGGCAAAATCGGAGGACATTTTTGAAATTACAAAAATTTTCGATTTTTTAGCTCTCCTTTCAGGGGCAAGTGTAACTCACTTTTGTACACTTGTGGACCGAATATGGGCAAAATCGGAGGACTATTTTGAAATTACAAAATTTTCGATTTTTAGCTCTCCTTTCAGGGGCAAGTGTAACTCACTTTTGTACACTTGTGGACCGAATATGGGCAAGGACATTTTGAAATTACAAAAATTTTCGATTTTTAGCTCTCCTTTCAGGGCAAGTGTAACATCACTTTTTACACTTGTGGACCCGAATATGGGCAAATCAGGGACATTTTGAAATTACAAAAATTTTCGATTTTTAGCTCTCCTTTCAGGGGCAAGTGTAACTCACTTTTGTACACTTGTGGACCGAATATGGGCAAAATCGGGGGACATTTTGAAATTACAAAAATTTTCGATTTTTTAGCTCTCCTTTCAGGGGCAAGTGTAACTCACTTTTGTACACTTGTGGACCGAATATGGGCAAAATCGGAGGACATTTTGAAATTACAAAAATTTTCGATTTTTTAGCTCTCCTTTCAGGGGCAAGTGTAACTCACTTTTGTACACTTGTGGACCGAATATGGGCAAAATCGGAGGACATTTTTGAAATTACAAAAATTTTCGATTTTTTAGCTCTCCTTTCAGGGGCAAGTGTAACTCACTTTTGTACACTTGTGGACCGAATATGGGCAAAATCGGGGGACATTTTTGAAATTACAAAAATTTTCGATTTTTTAGCTCTCCTTTCAGGGGCAAGTGTAACTCACTTTTGTACACTTGTGGACCGAATATGGGCAAAATCGGGGGACATTTTTGAAATTACAAAAATTTTCGATTTTTTAGCTCTCCTTTCAGGGGCAAGTGTAACTCACTTTTGTACACTTGTGGACCGAATATGGGCAAAATCGGAGGACATTTTTGAAATTACAAAAATTTTCGATTTTTTAGCTCTCCTTTCAGGGGCAAGTGTAACTCACTTTTGTACACTTGTGGACCGAATATGGGCAAAATCGGAGGACATTTTTGAAATTACAAAAATTTTCGATTTTTTAGCTCTCCTTTCAGGGGCAAGTGTAACTCACTTTTGTACACTTGTGGACCGAATATGGGCAAAATCGGAGGACATTTTTGAAATTACAAAATTTTCGATTTTTAGCTCTCCTTTCAGGGCATGTTCCACTAAAAACCGCATTTTGCAAGCCGATTTGCGTCTTAAAACCACTTTTGTATTTCTCAGGCTTTAATTTAGTGTCTAAAAATGCAATTTCTGGGCCTAAAAACTGTATTTTCAGGCCAATTTTGGTCTAAAATTACATTGGGGCTAAAAACCATTTTCAGGCCAATTTTTAGCGTCTAAAAATACTTTTTAGCCCGATTTCCACCTCTTGCTGAAAACCGCATTTTTGGAGGCCGATTTTGCGCCTAAAATGCCATTTTGAGAACCTAAAACCAGCATTTTCGGCTAATTTAGAGTGTCTAAAATGCAATTTTGGCCTAAAACCGTATTTTCAGGGCCCAATTTTGGGTCTAAAATTACATTTTGGGTCTAAAACCGCATTTTCGGGCCAATTTGCGTCTATAAATGCCATTTTCCTGCTAATAACCGCATTTTGGGCCGATTTCGTCACTAAAAAAACAACATTTTAGGGTCTGAAAACTGCATTTTCGGGCCAGAATTTGGGCGATCTGAAAATTACCGCATTTTTGGGCCGATTTTGAGGCCTAAAACCTTTAGCAAATTTTCGGGCAGCTTAGCTTGTTTTTGGGCCAATCATTTTATGGCCCTAAAACCGTATTTTTGGGGCTACAAACCGCATTTTAGGGCCCAAAGCAGCATTTTTCCTAATTTGCTCTAAAAACCGCATTTTCGGGCCAATTTTGTACCTAAAACCACCTTTTAGGACCAATTTTGCGTCTGAAAACTGCTTTTGGGCCGATATTGCGTCTAGAAGCCGCATTTTGGGCCTTAAAACTGCATTTTGGGCCAAAACTTTTTTGCATTCTTGGGCCGATTTTGAGCCTAAAAACCGCATTTTGGGCTGAAACCTCATTTTGGCCTAAAACCTATTTTGGGGCTAAACCGCATTTTGGACCTAAAAAGCATTTTTGGCCAATTTTGCCCTAAAAACATTTTTGGCCAATTTTGCGCCTAAAGACCGCATTTTCGCTTCACCTTCAGGCCGATTTTGTACCTAAAACCACCTTTTGGGCCAATTTTGCGTCTGAAAGGAGCTTTTATGGGCCTTTTTTGCGTCTAAAAGCCGCATTTTTTAATTGATTTTGTACCTAAAAACCGCATTTGTGATCCTATTGCAACAATTTTAATCGTGTAAAACCGATTTTTAGCACTGATTTTTTTGTGTATAACTGCAGTACAGGGGCCAATTTTTCCTACCCACTAACTTGTACAGAACATTTCATTGAGGAAACTTATTTTCAACTTATATTTAACAGTGTAAAACCGCCTTTTAACGCCGATTTCGTGGAATGAAACGCTGGTTATTTTACATCGGTTTATTTGTCACTGGAAAAACAATTTAGCGAAAAGTGACATAATTATTCCAAGTCCGGATTGAAAAGAAGTCAGGTTCAAAACTGAAAACTTCGCCAACTTAAAATTGCATGCTAATGTAACCGTCAGTCAATGAAAACTAGAATTCGCGCTCGTTTATAGCAGTATATAACATTTGAATTTTATCCAAATTAGTTATGTGTTACGAGTCACTTTCACATGGGCTGAAGTCCACTCAACCGGGTACTGAGGTATTCATTAATCCACATCTCGATTGGACATAAAACATTTTATTATATACAAATATACAAATGAGCCCATTTGAAACACAACTCAATAATTTACATACACATGCAAATAATAATGATAACAACAGGCTGTCTTTTACACTTCCATCAATCTTCTATGAAAAAAATACTAATAATACTAATTATAAATAACGGAAGAAATTATTAATGCGGGAAAAATAATATTTTTATATTTTGTGTTTTGTTAAATTATAATAGATAAAGTTATACTGGAGTATATATTAATATCCACTGATTCAACTATCTCACCTATATATTCGACTAACGTTTTTTTTTTTTTTGCTCATCTTGTAGTTATATTATTCTGACACTAATCGAAATTATCACAACTCGATAAATAACTTGCCAGGCGCATCCACACCACGCTAACTCTACGTCCATCGTTAATATACAATAAGGGAAAAGAGAGAGAAGGAAGAAAACGAATATACAAACAAAGGATATTTTGTAGATAGATTCTCACTGAATGAACTATCGGGAATGACGGTTTTTTTTTGTCGATCGAAAAATAATTTTTATAACGCGAAATACATTTTTATTTTCTCTATAATACAGACCGACAGGCTGAACGGAAGTGGGGAAAGATTCGAGATGATCGAAAGCGGTGAACTCCATCGTAAGGAGTGAGGCCAAAGTACGAAAGGGGAAACAGAAACGACCGTTAAAGAAGAACCTTCCAAACAAAGATCATAAAAATCACCCGTTTGATTTAACTGTTACAACCGGTATATAAGCCCAATTATAATCGATCTGAGCTCAAATATAATATACACACGTTTACGTACGTATAAACACGTCTGTACCGCGTCCGACTAGAGTCCCGAATACTGCGGACTGTTGTGAATGTTGACACGGGGTATAGACGCCTTCGGACTCGGCTTTCTCTGCAGGGCCGGTTCGTTTTGTTCGCTGTAAAAACGGAAAACATTTATTTTCACTCTCCAATAATAATAAAAAAAATCGAGAAACGACGGGATTTATACCGAAGAAAAAAAAAAATAAATATATTACCCAAAGAACGGAATTACAGATGTGAGTAACGATTTAGTCGGTGCGTTGGCCAGAGAAGGCGTGTTGGCGACGATGTGATTCAAAAGTCTGCGCAAGTATTGCTGCAATTTCAGTCTCCTCTCTTCAACAAATTTCGCGTCCTGAAATAGAAGAAATTCACTTTCGGCGATATAAATAATTAGTTTTTTCCCCAACCCGATATATTTACCTCGGGAAAATTGTAAATTACGACGTAGCGGTGAATTTCTATTTTTCGATTATATTAGGTGTACCCAAAAGTAATCGACAATTTGATAAGATGTATTTCGGTCTTGAGGAGTTCCTCCTCAAGAGGGAAATCGAAAATTTGCCGGAAAACAGTGGCAGAGAGTTGTCGTTAATATCGGTGAATATATAGTAGATTAATTATCAAAGTTTCTATTTTAGCAAAATAAAATGAATTCCAAAGTCAAAATGTCGATTACTTTTGGGTACCCCTAATAGAAGCACTCGTGGGGAAATTTGTTATTCCTAATTTTCATAATTATGGGTACAGCGATATTCGTGAATAGCGCACCGTTTTTGCTTACGATCCAAACTGTGCGGGTTTGTTAGTGTTCATAGTATACACTATATATTTGCATTATTTATTATACATTATTGTTACAACTCATAGGATTGGTATGCGGTGATATAAAAGAAAGTGCGAAGACGGCAACGGCGTTGATTACCTTATTTCCGATGGTTTTTTTCGGCGGAAATTGGAATGCGGATATTACGGGGTATTGTTTTTTCGTTTCCTTATGCAAAACGTAGAACTGGGCGTAGCGCCTGTAAACATTCCATTCTTCTTCCGCTATTCTAATGTGAACCTAGAACGTCGAAGAGAATAGTATTATTATGAATCTATCAATTGTTGGCTGAGCTTGAACTTAAAATAATGGAAAAATCATTTTTTTTAATGTAATCAACAATAAATAATAGCGGGAATTATTATTCCCAACACAACAATTATTTATCCAATAAAAAGGTTTTATATCGCTATTAACACGTTGAGTGCCACGTCAGTCACCAGTGACTGACAGTGTAAAATACGATATAAAACTAAAAAATTTACATTGTTTTAAGTTGTTATCTAAAATTTATTTAAAGTTCATTTAATATGGGATTTTATTATTAATGTACTTAAACATTTTTTGGAAAATTTTAATGGATTTTATTAAAACAGGGTAAACGTAAAAATGGTTGTCCGTTGGATATATCACAAAATGTTACAACTTGTTTGGTAAAATTTCTCGCTTTTTTTCTGCCCCACTGAGCTGCATTTTCTTCATACGTTTAAACACTTGCATCGAGAAAAATTTTAATATGCTAGCAGTGCGCATGGCCTGACGGGGGATTTCCTTATAAAATCGCGTGGAATTCAACGTGTTAAAGTCCAAACACTTAATGGACTGTTTAGACAATGTCTGAAACTAATTGTGTATCGTTTGAAAATACACTTTCTTATTTTGTAAAATATACAATCCCCTTCCCCTTGGAAGTTTTAATTTCGGCAGAAAAATCTCACCTGATAGACGTGATAAGGTTTCGCGGTTCCTGTCAAAAATACTGACGGAACCCAAAGGCTTATTATCTGGGTGTGTATGTCGACTTCGGTGGGCCCCAGTGGGCCCCTCAACGCCTCCAATTCGAGGTACAACCTCCTTATTATGCCTTCCTTGCCGATCAGGTTACGCTGCAGTCTTTCGTTCAATTCCATCAACTCGCCGTGCATCTCGGCCACCTGTAATAAATAAATAATTCGAATTGTAATTTTATAAACTGCCAAAAATATAATTAAATTTCTATCTGTCGATCGGATATAGAGGTAGGAACGAAAACATTTTTCCAATTACCGAGTAACGGTGTTGACTCATTGATGAATGGCAATTTTTTTTTTGTATCTGAGTGTGAAAGAAAACGTTTTTATGGGCAACAGATGAGAGGATTGGGACTAGCAGAAAGACGGGATATTATGACTGCAGGTATCGACTGTAGGTAAATTGAGGTTATGACTAACTTCCAATATGACAAACTAATATCCATGACACTCAGTACGGACCCGAGCGAGTGAAAAATGTGTTAGTTAACTCGAATACAGTTAATACTTTGAGTGTCGATATATTGGGTTGACAACTAAGTAATTGCGTTGTACATATTTTTAAGTACGTCAACATCTTTGCACGGATAAGCCGTAGATGGTTTTGAATGCAGGTATAAGATACATTCAGCTTCTCTGCAATGTCCCTCATTGAACTATGGTGATCCATATCGATAATGGCCTTTATTTGGTCATCGTCGATCTCCACTGGACGGCTCCTTGTCTTGTAATGAAAAATTCCACGACCGGAATTTTGCGAACCGGTACTGACACTGCCGTTCTTTTAAGGCTTCATCACCGTACACGGTGTACAATTTTTTATGAGCCCACGAGGCATTAAAACCTTCGCGAAAATAAAAATGTGAAACGCGACGGAAATGCTCGCTTCGGTTCACCGTGTTTTAGACACACACAATTCAATTGGTCAATGTAATTTTTATACCGAACATTTCAGAAAGGACCAAATAATAACGTATCGAAGAATCTTATCTGCGCAGAGATGTTTGACGTACTTAAAAATATGTACAACGCCACTTGTTGGTGTTGACCCAATGGAAAAACATAAAATCGAACTAATGAATATATACTTGGACTAGTTTCTGTTCGAAAATGTTGTCGTCCTCCTGGCCGCTCTGGCTGTCCTGGCGCAACATCTGAACGGCGCTGACGTACTTGCGCAGCTGGTGTTTCAACAGTTCGTTCTCTCTGCAAAAGTGGGAATACGTCGGACTATTAGGAAAGTATACCGGCGGCGTTTCCGTGCGGCTGGCGCGCAATCTATACCGAGCGTACGCGTTACAACCGTCGTATTATACCTGTTCAGTTCCTGTATTTTCGTGTCGTTCTCCTGTTGTTTCTGTTGGCTCACGACATTCGCCTGAACGATCTGCGAACGCAGCGTGGCGTTTATTTCGTTCACCTGTTCCAGATTCTTCCTCAACTTGGTCACCTCTTTCTGCACCGATTCGATAGTGACTGCGAGAGAAATAAAAAAATAAAAATAATAACAGCGTCTACAACAGAGTAATTCGGCTTTTCAACTAAAGGACAAGCATATTGCCAATCTTTCACAAATAATTAAACAAAACATCATACCTGATTCAGTTTTTTCACTGCTTGATGCTGTAGCGGCAACTTCATTTTCCTGAGGAAAAAGTCAAAAAATAAATTATAGAAGGAGAATTCTATAAAAAAAAAAAAATCGTGTTACAATATTATTGAATTAAAAAACAACAATATTATAATTACGAGGGATATAGAAATATTTCATATTCGAGAAAGAGAATACCTCAGAAAAACTGGGTACCGAAACTGAGTCTTCCGAGGAATGTGTCTCTTCGGTTATCGGCACTGGGATCAGTTCACCGATACTTATATTATTAACAGGCCTTAAACCGGTACTAAAAAATAGAGAAAAAGAGCCTTTAAAATTAAATACACAAAAAATATATAAAAACTGATCCAAAATAGAAAGTCCCAAAATTCTTTACACTAATATAATGCCGAATAATGTGAAGCCGGACAAGTCCCGCATACGATTTAACAATTAAGAAAACTCAGATGACATGAGTCGATCGAGGTATCGATTCAAAAGCACATACTGATGAAGGTTTCCTTACATAAATCGAATAGAAATTATTACGTACCTCGAATTCATATTTGTATACTCATTGTCGGTAATATGTTCTGTATCGCTGTTCGATAAATCGATGTCACAAAGTGCGTTGGTCGCCTCCTCGGCGCATTCGACACGGCGTATGATTCACCATCCTTGTAGGAGAAAAAAATCAATCATAAATTAAGCCGCAATGAGTCATTCGATCTTAAAAATATTCGTGCACCTGAATATATTCGAATATCATCACTGTCACTTTATGTATTGTAACACTGTGTGTTCGTATAAAAAAATTCATATTTTCTTTTGATAAACCGAAACGCGTGTATATACTTAATGATTTTAAAACGTACAAATAACGGGCTGTAATGAGAGTTCGGGGTTTAATAAGGAATTACACGTAATTAATGATAATATATCTGTCACAAACATTTTTAGGTTATGGTTTTGAACCTGGTACACTTATGTACCGATAGCACATTTGAAATGAAAATGTTATTACCATTCCATTTTGATGACATTTCTCCTCCAAGAAAAAAATGCTTTTTAATCGCAGCGATCAACATGCTCGGTACAAAAAATTTATGCACTTCTTATAATGAAATAAATTCGAGAACTTACTGAAAAAGAAGGTTGTGTTTCACTCTGAGAATGGATAGATTTCCTTTTCGACGTGAAAAACTTTCAACTCGCGGTGGATTACAATTCAATCGAGAAAAATAAACAATTCAGATAACTAAATTATCATAAATCAGTTCAGGTTATGGATTTAAAACCGTAACCTTCCATAACCTTAACACTGGTCAGGTACAACTCTGTTTTTAAACCTCGAACTCTCGTTATATTTCATATTTATAATATTATTTAAATATTTAAGTTATTTTTTTTAAAAGAAGGAAATAGAATTTATACAAAACTTAATTTCCTTCATAAAAAAAACTTTCTGTTCGGAGAAAAGTTTCAATAAGGGTGAGAAAAATATTATTCAATTTGCCATTCGAATAGACCATCTTCCGTACGAATAAACATTTGTATTTAGGTGAACAATTGTTATATATCGTTTACGTTACGACCTTGTGATATATTATCAAACTTATTGGGTCATCGGGTGAAAGTCTGACATTGATAAATAAATGTCAGCCGTAATGACAAAATCGACTGAACATCGCTGGAAAGTTTAATACCGATTGAACAATTTTTGTAGGCATTCGCGTCCATTCATTTAAATTAAAATATCGACATTTATTACTTACTTGCGATTGAACGTCAATGACTGGGCCTCCTCCAGCGGCGGGAGCGGCTTCATTCGATTCGGAAGATGATTGCAAATTTATTTCTAAATTATCATCATCGAAAGAGATAATGTTGCCGCCTTTTTTAGACCGTTTGCCCTCCTGTTTTTTTTTAACTGAAAACAAAAAAAGGACAATGTACACTTCACAACTGACAGAACTGAGTCGTTATCGACAATATCAAATAGATGCTATTACAAATGTTGCCGTAAAAATGAAAGGTATCTTTACAAATTAATATTGGGCACAAACTCAATTGGACGAAAAATGAAAATAGGCACGATAAGCACTATAGTACACTGTACTGGAATTGTATCGATTAACCAATCAATAAGTAATTTAAGACGATACAGATAAAACAGCATCCGTTGAATCCGAATTTAGATATGATAACACTAGCATTTTTATCTTTTCTTTTTGACAATTTTTTCCAGCTCCAACTATTGCTTCTATAATTCACAAACTATCGGATCGTATAATTTGAGCACTGCGACTGAAAAAAAACATTTCGTATTTCACTCTCATTAATTGGAACGTAGTAAAACGCGAAGGGACTAAAAATCGAATCATCTGCCAAAAAAATACTTTTCTTAAATAAAAAAAGTAAAAAACAATTATACAATTACACGAAAATGTATAAATGTTGAGGTTATACACAGTTCCAATTTTAATTGAGAGCAACAAGTAAAATTAAGCGTTTCAATTAGAATGAAAAAAATAAATAAGCGTAAGAGTATATTCACCAGAGAGTGGCAACGAGTCCTGTATCACGTGCTCATTCATTTCAGCTTTAACTGCCTGAAGCCCTCCGAAATGACCGACGTGATTAAGCTCCGGTTTATCTATGCTCATTGCGAAAAGTATCGAGCCCAAACCTAAAGTCAATAAACGTAACGAAATTAAATCGAATACGGTTCCGGAAAACAAAAAAAAAATCCAAGATCTGAAAATCAATATAAAAAATACAGAAAATGGATTCATAGGCTGAAATATTTTGTTTCTGGAAGAGAAATAGGCTGATTATTCCCAGTTCCTGCACCCCAGGAATATTACAGTTATATTATATATATATTTGAATTACTGGTCTTCATCTACTTTCCCACTTCCTATATGGTTTGATAAGGAAATATGGAATATCAAAAAAAGATATAGTAGTGGGGAAACCCCCTGGGTGCATAAACCGCAATTTTACCCAATATATATGACTTGTTGTTTAATGGCCATTTAAAGAACTTTTAATAAAAGTAACATAATTTCACCGTAGGTTTGACAATTCATTTTCTTTATAAAAAATACGATAACGCGTTTAAAATGCAAAACAATTCAATTTTGTTAAGTCTCTTGTGTTCTGTAATGGTGTAAGACAGATAATTTTTTATCGAGAAGTCCCACGGTACAAGCGAAATAAGTGACGGTGGAAACAGGATACCCCGCAAGCGTGACTCACACTGCTACTGAAGATGGTGAGCGACTGAAACGGTTCCGTTCTAAAGAACAAACCAGAGAAATAGTTTCCACGCGAAAATAATTAATTATTAATTAAACTCTTACCAGCGGCCATATTGGTCAAAATACTGTTTGTCTCTTGGTCGCAGACAAACGCCCAGTCTTCATAATAGTTGGCCAAATCTTGGTAACCCATGAGGGCGACGAAATACCGTTCGAGGGAATGTTCGTTGAGGGCCGACCTGAGCCATGCTCGACCTCGGCCCCTGTCCGTCCAGACGTGCCTCAACAGCTCGTAGCGCTCCCTCTCGTGGTGGCTCAGAATTTCACGGACGGCGTTCCACAGAGTCAACGTCTCGGCGTTGCCGCAAACCAACTCCGTCACCTGTCTACGCGAACAGATATCGATACGGATTAGCAAGTAAATACAAGCTATGTGTGAAACATAAATCAAAATGCGAAGAAAACAATTTTAGGTCTACGGGAGGTACGAAGGACCGTATGTCCGTGTCGGTTTCAGTATAGCTTTATATATTGTCGGTTTTGATGTCCTTTTCGGTCGGGTACGGGGATTCCACGCGAGTCGTTTGTCTACACAGAGCCCCAGAGGTAGCGAGCCCGCAGTCGGGTGGGGGTAGGAGTAGTGTTAAATAGGACAGGACTCGACGTAGTGTGAAGGTGACTTTCACCCTGCATCGTTTACACCGGGACCGGATGTTGGAAAAGTGCTTTCGGAGATCGATGGTTGTAGTCGAGGGATTTCGGTCGGAGGTGGTGAGGACTGTAGAAGGATATGTAGGTATATCGGAGGTATATAATATTGTGTATAGGAGTGGAGCCATGGACACTACCTTGAGGGACTGACGCTTCGACTGGACAGTAGTCGGATAGCTCTTGGCCCCCCCCAATCTTTAACCCTTTCAATAATGTCCATCGAGTCTTTTGTTTTCGACGTGCTAGCATCGTACGCTTCTCGTGCAAAAGTTTTTTTATCTAATCAAATATAATTATCCACAAATTTTGCCCCGATCACCGGACGACGAATACGAGCTACGACTTCATCGGATTCTGACCTGTCTGAAATGTCTGGAGAAATTGGATACAAAGGTAAAATTCAAAATGCGTACAATAAAAAAACGCTTACTGTCGAGTAGTTCGGAATCTGATTCTTGAAACGAGTAATTACCAGACATTGATCTGGCGGCGATTTCTTTGGAGAAATCTTTCAACTTTTCTTTTCCGAATCTTACATCGATCTTGTTATTCCGATCTTGTTGCTCCGCCGCGAAGGGGTTAATAGCAATAAACCCTCAACAATGTACTGATTGTATATCGAATGGAGGACATATTGATACACGACAGCGGTAGATAGCGAGGCCTATTTTTCCCTATTTCATTCCCCGCCTTCCTCTCTCCCTTCTGGCCTAAACCAGACGCGGATGTTGGTGGTACGGAAAAAAAAAAGGTACGGACTCTGCTTGTAAGAGAAATGAAAAAATAATAGGTCAGCCCCAAATCTGTGTTCACCTTATCGCTGAATTCTTCTTCTTGAGTCCGTGGCTGAGGACCAGCTCGAGGACGGTGCACAGGTAGACGACGTTGGGGTCGAGCTCTGTCGCCAGTTCTGACCTGCCTCCGAAACGTGTCTGGCACCTTTGACGGCGGCCAGCAGGTCAGCCTGCAGCCTGCCGCGGTCCGCCGAATGGGGGTCGGACGCCTCAGCCCCAGGGACCATAACTCTGCCGCTGGGACACCAGCTAGTGGGCTATTCGGGGCGGCATTATAACGTCAGTCGCCAACATCCCCCAACAGATCCTGAGTCAGCGACCTCCTCCGACTCCGACTCCTCCGCCGCCTCCGCCTCCGCCGCCGCCGCCGGGTTCTCCGTCCCGATCACCGGGAGTCATCCGCCGCGTCCACAGCCAAATATCCGAACACTCTTTCAATCCACCCGACGGAGAAGACGGATAGCAGTCGGCCTCGCAGCTATTATCGCAGTCAGACTGGTCCGCACAGCGGCAGATAATTGTGAAACGGATAGTAAACACTGTCTGAGAGGAACGCGCTCTATCCTACCAGGCCGTCCTGATTCAGGGCCGTTCCACTTCCCCCAATCTAGGCCCCGCCCACAGCGCCAGTTGGCCGGCGAAAATTCGTGCCGATATTCAATACAAATCCCATCAATTGAGGTCCGAATATATCGCAATGATTGAAAACGAGTGACGCGCATAAAATATTCTAAAAGTCGCCACTTTACCGGTTGATTTTTTTCTCGGTTTTATACGCCTTACAATATACGGTAGGAGAAGGCAAAAATGCCGCAAGATCGAGAACCCAAAGCGCCCCGAAAGCCGGGGTTCTTCATCCGAAGAAGGTAATGTCCTCTGCGGGATTGGGAAATGGATTTAATAAATTCGATTTTACTTCAAAATCGGCACGAACTTTCAGTACAACAACCCATTAGATTGTTAATGAATCGATCCGCGTAAAATTTATTGTATATTTACAAGTCCCGCCTTATTATATATAATTGACCTTGTTAGAGAGTCATCGGTGACACCGACACTGAACTATCCGCGTTCGGGCCGCCATAGTCACCGGTGTAAAATACGATATGAAACTAAAAATTTTAGATCGTTTTAAGTTGTTGTCTGAAATTGATTTAAAGTCCGCTCAATTTTTTTTATTTAATGCTACAACCGACCTTAGATTTAAATCTTCAATTATAAATCCTGAAGGAGAGGCGAAAGGTACAGTATTCGGCCTTTGCCACTCCAATCTTCGACACTTTCTTCTTCTTCTTCATCCGATGAAGAAAAAGTGGTCTCTCTACGCCGCCTTTTACCAAAAATTACTTCACTTTCAGACACTTCGACTGACATTTTGAAGGCTGAGGAAAGATCACATGAAGGAGCGAATGAATGGATCAGTTTTTCATTAAGTAGTTATAAAATTTTTCGATTATCAATTAGTACATTATACAGCATTAATATAACTAGTCGGGCTTTAATTTATTAGATTAAAAACTACTTCTGTCCTCGGGAGAAAATGATTCAGCGGTCGTTGCGAGAAAATCGAAAAAATTTATGAGAACAAAATTGTATACATTATTTGAAAAAAATGTTTATCCGAAAAATATATCGCTAAAGGTATTTTTTTGAATAGAAATACGTTTCAAAATTGCCTATCGATTTATACAGCCCCGTATAGAGCGATGGATCTATAAAGAACTGGTTCGTATTTTATTTTATTTTTCCAAAAAATTGAAAGAAATCGTTAAAAACATTCTGAAAACCACCGACAGAAAGACAGATCGTAAACGTACGTATATATAGTAGAGGGGAAGTGCGAACGGGATGCTGAACCCTCCCCAAAACCACGAGTCTCTCACGTGCCGAAGTGACTTAATTAAGTGAAATTAGAAACAGCGTTTATACATATTGGAGCGTAAATTATAAATTTATACAGTTTCCGCGTTTAAAGTTGTCTCTAGGACGATTCCCATTCGGGTCGATGGGGACGAAAATAGAACAATTCGATACAGACACCGAATAACAAAGGTCTGAGGCCGACTGTCTGCCCCGTTTCTTAATTATTGAACTTTGAAAGTTCGATTTCTACTTCACCGATCGAGATGAGGAAAAAGTGGATTGAGTAAAAAACAGATCGGTTTTTGAAAAAGGTTAGTAGCCGGCCGATGAAATAAGTAAATAAATTGCAACAAGGCCAACCCCTTTTTCCAATTGCGGTTTTACCGGTCTTCAAACCAGGAAAATACGCGTAAAATTTAAAAAAAAAGGGGGGAAGTGGGAGGGAGGAGAAGTGGAAAGTTTTCCAAGAAAAATGATTCCGCTTAGTTATGAGTTCACCGGCGTGAATTATAAAAACCGACCCGGTTCTCGGAGTCTATTTACTGAAGAACTGAAACTGAGAGTTTCAGTCTTTTACTCTAATCGATACGGGGACTACTGATGCAGTAATCAGAGGCTGCACAATAGCCTGAAATATTTAAAAAAAAATCAAACAGAATTCCGTCCGCGATTACTCGGATCGCTTTCGTTCCACAATCGGAGCGATTGTAGGAAAATTCCGACAGATTAGATACAATAATTGGGACTTATAGAATGGCCGTGACGAAGGAATTTTTCCGTTAAACACGCCGTTCACTTTAGTGAAAACAATTTCGCTCGACTGTATTTTTTTTCCCCCCCAACACCGAATGCTCGATTTATATATGCGGAAATACCGGTATAAAATAACTGACATTTCCCCGCGTGGAACACTTCACTGGACAGTGGGCGAAACCGGGTAAAAACTATGAAAAACGGTCGAGATTTTAACTTTTCTCCGTTTACAGAACACTACTTTGTTCTGTAAAATGGGTTATCTATCTTCTATCTCCTGGCCTTGCACATTGGGCAATTCTTTTCCCAATGGGGAGATCAGTTTCTCTCTCTCCTCATATTCCGAATGACGCCGGTGCAACGCGTCAATCCGTACATATTTTGGACACAGCGATAAGATAAGATAAGATCTTCCATGATACTTGTCGGGTCGGCAACTAAGCAATTGCGGAATTCACGAGACGCAAACGGCGTTGTAAAATATTTTTAAGTGCGTCACATCTTTGCACTGATAGATAAGCCGTAGATAGGACACAGTCGGCTACTCTGCAACGTCCCGGTGTTGGACTGATTGTTTGGCCTTTTGTTCGGCCTATTGTTCGGCCTCCAACGGACGTCCTCCGGAGGGCGCTCATCGTCTTTTAATGAAAAATCCCCGACACCCCCCCCGAGGGGTTAACACGTGTTGACGTACTTAAAATGTGTGTACAACGCCCCACTTGTGTCTTGTGAATTCCGCAATTACTTAGTTGCCAACCCAATATATATATATATATATATATATATATATATATATATATATATATATACTGACTATGTACGTTTCGGCATACCTGTTTGGCGGCCAGCGAGGTGTTGTACAGTGCACAGTATTCGCAGTACTTCTGTCTCCCGTCGCCGGTTTCGGCCTGTCCCTAAACCGGTTTCGCCTGCAGGACTTCTTCAGGCGTCCGACGCCCGGGTTGCTGTGTTCTCCGGGGGTTGACCTATATATATATAGGGTGTCCAAAAATTAACTCAAGATTTGAATTATGTCAGTACGAATGGAGAGCGTTACACGATAGAACAACGTGTTTTCATTGTAGGACAATATTTCAAAAATAATCAAAGTTTGGCGGCCGCGGTTCGCGTCCGAGGAGACGGAGGAGGCGGAAAAACCGCTGAAATTACGTATGAAAAAGGAATCTGGAATTGGAGGCAGAAGAAATTCCAAGAAATCTTCAACGGAGTAACACCGAGAGAAACTGGGCGAAATGTGTATTTCCTTCTGAAGAAGTGGAAGACGAAAGAGGAGGGCGATGCCGACATTGAGGATCTTTCGAAGAGGCGGGACGATGTGTCAGAGCGACGGTCTTAAAATGGCATCCAAACCGAGCTGATCTCTACAACGAAATTTGCTATCGATCATTTCATGAAAGTCCTGAAGAGAGAGAGAGAGAGAGAAAACAATCGTCATTGGACACTTTCTTTAACGCCCGAAGCAAGGAAAATGACTGATTAATAAGCGAGACTATATGTACGTAATAAATGAAGTTACTAAGAAATTATACTTGTACGTGACATTTTTTTTTTTTTTTAATTTAATTTTTAGGATCTCCAGAACGAACAATTCGGATAGCGAACATAATCTTGGAACGGATTATGTTGGTAAAAATTATACGACGGCCTCCTCCTCCTCCTCCTGCGTCGCTTTTCGAGCCCCATCCATCGGTTTCTCTCGGACGGGGGGGGGGTGAACGCTCTTTAGGAGGAAGTGACCCTGGGGAATGAATGAGGAGGGGAAGGAATCAGTTCGGAACGAAAGGTCGACGAACCGGTCATCTCACCCGTAGGAAGAAGGAGCGGGGTGGGGGGGGGGGGGGGGGGTGGACGGGGGTGGTCTTAAGACCGGAGAACTTTCACACGAATATCGCGGGTGTTCCTGTTTTTTTTTCTTTAAATCCTAAAGCAGACACAGGACAGGGTCATGTACGGGAACAGCACGTCGGGCGAAACGGCCTCCCACGACTTTGCCGTCACATAGACCTCTTTGACTTCGAATCGCACGATCTAGGGGGTAGAGAGAGAGAGAGGGTAGACGGCCGGGAAATAAGTCTCGTGCAATAATTGAATTGCACGTGGGGTATGTGTGTGTGTGGCAGGCATACCACCGTTCTTGTTGAAACCGCACGCGTCACCCGGCATCGTCCAGTTTGGGCCGAACGAGAAATGTGTTATTATAGACCGGTTTCAATTTTCGAAAAAGTGCGAAAGGTCCGACGGAGGTGCCAAAGCCATCAACGTGAGAATGTGCTTCATCGCTTAAAATGATTTCGTTCGAAAAATCTTTCATTATTTTTTTTAAATATTTTTCAACAATGAAAACACGTTGTTCTATCGTGTGACGCCCCCTCCATTTGTACTGACCCTAAACTGTCGGCTGTCGAATGATTTTTTTTTTTCAACGGGTTGCCGACTTTACTTTTGCAAGAATGCTGGGGCAAATTCAAATATCGCGTTAATTTTTGCCACACCCTTGACATTGGAGGAGACAAAAAATATTCGAGAGTTTTATTCGGATCGCTCTTATTGGTAAACTTTTAAAAAACCGGGTTTTCGCCGATTTCGAAAGTGTTGATCCCTTCTTTTTTTTTTTGGACAAACTCCGGGCGACCTTCCCTCGGTACGATAATTTGACATTAAACGCGATTCGGCGAATAATAATACCGCAGATCCGGCTCTATAATGCGACTCGGATTGACGAGTAAATAACGTTTGTTTTTCGCGAAATGCGCCAGTTTTCCACGATTCGGTTTCAAAATCGGCCAATATACTTACAGAAAACTATCTACCAAGTACCCGGCCTTGCTCGGGTTCGAATAAATAATAAACCGGGAATTTAATTAAACGCTAAGTCTATTAGAGTGCCTACCTACCGATCGTAGTTCTAACATTCTCTGTCTGAAGAAAAAGACTTTTCCTCGAGCAAGACGTAGAGGTGGCCCACAGAGCCTATTAGATGACCTTTAAACGTGACCCCTGACCTCGGAACATGTCGCCAAAGTCCCCATCTGTAGACGATCCTGTAAATTTGGTGGGAATCGGAACGGCCGTTGACGATATATACAGCCGAAAGGTATACCTGGCTGACCTTTGGCCGTGACCCGTGTGACCTCGGAAGGTGCTTCTTGTAAAAACCGTAAGTTTATAATAATCACTGGTTTTTTTTGGTCCGCGGGGGGGGATGGAATACCGTAGGTTTGTTAGACCGGTTTAGCGGCCGCTCGCCATCTTCAGTAGCGGCGGTGTCAGTCGCCGACGAACACTACAGCGCAGTGAGGATGCCCCCGGGGAAAACATCCAAAGTGCCGACAGAGTGACTGACACACAGCGCTACTGAAGATGGCGAGCGGCCGCGAAACCGGGTCTGGCGAAAGACCGAACCAAAGGATAATGTTGGGAATTGAAAAATTCTCGTTTTCCGTCCAGTCCAGTAGAGTGGATTGAATTATCGAAAATGAAATAGTAGTTCCAGTAGAACGCCGTTATCGGGTAGAATTTTATCGGCCGACACAAATCTGGAGTCCGTGAGTCGACAAATAATTGAATTGCAGATAAACCGGTCTATCGTGTACGGGCGAGATCGGACAGTTTGTCCGCCGTATTTAGTTGAAAACGTTTCGAAAAAGAATTACAGGGAAAATGTAAAAAAAAAAAAATGATAAGAAGGCTCGTAATGTTATAATCGCTCCGTCAAAAATACTTGAAACGGAGGTGGAGGAAAATTGAAAGGGTGTCGGCCGCTCGCCATCTTCAGTAGCGGTGTTGTTAGTCAATGTACAATCATAGACACACAGTACAAGTAACACAGTGAGGATGCCCCCCCCAAGGAAAAACATCCAAAGTGCCGACAGTTCAGACTGACACAGCGCTACTGAAGATGGCGAGCGGCCGACACCCCGGTGTTTTCCTGCAGGAGCGGACCGACCTGCTATTTTAATTCCTTTTCTTGAGTGATTGTGAAGGGGATTGAATCGAATCAATCGATGAATTCTGCCTCAGTGTCATTTTTCCTCCAGCTCACACGCAAATTCAAGTAAATGCTAACTGGGGAAAAAGAAGAAAGATATCATCCGAACATTTAAAAAAAACACATTTCGGATGGTAATCTTTCAAGACTATCCGCCCGGCTGAATCATCATACTTCTGTTTATCACTTCGACTGGTCGTAACTGGAAATTAAGCTTGAAATTAAAATATACGAGCGAAAGTCCCAGCGATTCTGCGTCCGCCATTACCTTCATCTTCTGACAAATTTGAAATAGATTCATCGAAGGGTTCTTTGAAAAGGGGGTTTTATGAAAATAACTGGTGAAAATAAGCAGTTTCGGTATCCTCGTAATGACAATACAGTCATACGCCAATACAGTTGGTCTTTTGTGCTAGACCGGAGTTTCGGCCGCTCGCCATCTTCAGTAGCGCGGTATCAAAGCATATTTCCGTGTTATTATTCGGTGATTTCAATTTTCGTTTAACATACCTGTTTTGCGGTCTGCGAGGGGTTGTGGAATACCGTAGATCTGTTAGACCGGATTTCGGCCGCTCGCCGTCTTCAGTAGCGCGGTGTCAAAGCATATTTCCGTGTTATTATTCGGTGATTTCAATTTTCGTTTAACATACCTGTTTTGCGGTCTGCGAGGGGTTGTGGAATACCGTAGATCTGTTAGACCGGATTTCGGCCGCTCGCCATCTTCAGTAGCGCGGTGTCAAAGCATATTTCCGTGTTATTATTCGGTGCTTTCAATTTTCGTTTAACATACCTGTTTTGCGGTCTGCGAGGGGTTGTGGAATACCGTAGGTCTGTTAGACCGGAGTTTCGGCCGCTCGCCATCTTCAGTAGCGCGGTATCAAAGCATATTTCCGTGTTATTATTCGGTGATTTCAATTTTCGTTTAACATACCTGTTTTGTGGTCTGCGAGGGGTTGTGGAATACCGTAGATCTGTTAGACCGGATTTCGGCCGCTCGCCATCTTCAGTAGTCACTTTCGGCACTTTGGACGTTTTTCCTGGGGGGCATCTTCACTGTGCACTGTCACTGTCACAGTTTCACTTGTACTGTCACTGTAATATTAGTCAGTCTACTGTAATATTAGTTATATATTATATGGCCCAATCCTAACCTAGTTGGCGAACCGAATGCGGCCCTTTCGCGGCCCTTCAGGAATTATTAAATTGACGGGGAATAAAATGTAGAAAAGATATTCGCTTGCGGATACGGGCTAATTGATATTTGATAGGCGATTAGGAGGAATAAGTTTACTGACAAATTCTACGGAATTACATGAAATACGCGTTTCGTAGTCTGTTGGACCCGGAACTGAAATTGAAAGGGATGGACTGAAGAAGAAAAAAATTAATACTTCAGGTCTGTAAGTCCAAGTCTCAAGAACGGAGAGCGCGATTTTTCTTCGAATATTTTCAATCTCCAATAAATTTCGCACGACGAAAGTCGAGACAAATTTGGAATTTTTACAGCGGCGCTATCGACTCGTCATTTCAACTGTTCTAAATTGGGGGTTTTAATTTTATACACGTATCTGTATAATCGGTCAAAGTCCGTATAAGCGTAAGAGATATTTGTCCACGGAATAACTTTTCGGGCGAAATTTTCAACATTCGCGTACGGCGAAAAATATTTGTCCCGATGAAACAGATATTAAACCAGCTGTAAAATAAGAACGCTACAACGCTCCGGATATTGAGGAGGCCGTGGCGATGTCGGCAAAAGTAAAATCAGTTTTGGAATTACAAAAAAAAAAAAATAGTAAATAAATAAGTCTTCGGGTCAACATTTTAATACTATATTAAAGACTCCAATATGTGAAAAATTTAATAGTAGACACCTACATATATTTCCTCAAAATCACATTTCACAAACAATTAATTTGTATTACATTTTCATTTGCCATTATACACTCATACATATATTCATTTATGTCTATTGAGGGTCAAAAGTGTTATGAAAAAAAATATATATAAAATTATTTTTTACTTACGATTATAGTATTTATTTTCTGAATGAAATATATATATTTAAAACCATTATCTAAATATTAATTATACTGTGCAGGATAACTCAACCTTTTTTTTTTTTATTCCGTATCCTTATGCTATTCCATGTAGTGAATATTTCAACTTACTCGATGTGACATCATAAAAAAAAATATACAATTACTTAATTTTGTTGTATCAATAAAATTTTGTAAATTCTGCACGGTACAAAAAATTTTTAAGTACTGACATATTGTACTCTGATTTCCAATTGTTTCCATTTCTCCATTTACGGTATTAATTAATGTATAGAAACAAATATATCAGTAATAGAAATAAGGATTACAGAGCTAAGACTCTAATATGTGAAAAATTTAATAGTAGACACCTACATATATTTCCTCAAAATCACTTTTCACAATCAATTAATTTGTGTTAGATTTTCACTTGCCATTATACATTCATACATATATTCATTTATGTCTATTGAGTGTCAAAAGTGTTATGAAAAAAATGTATATAAAATTATTTTTCACTTATGATTATAATATTTATTTTCTGAATGAAATATATATATATATATATATATATATATATAAAACCATTATCTAAATATTAATTATACTGTGCAGGATAACTCAACCTTTTTCCACACGGTATAATTTATTTTTTTACTCTGTTTTTATCATCGTTTTTATTCTGTATCCTTATGCAATTTCATGTAGTGAATATTTCAACTTACTCGATGTGACATCAAGGCTTGATGCTGCCGAAAGACTAAAATTGTCAAGTAGACGCTTCAAAACTCCTTGTTTAACCCATTAAGTACCGTAGAAATCTTTTTTCATTACTTTCAGTAATTTCATATTATAAATACTAAATCGTAATTATGACTATTAGTCAAAATAAAAGATGATGAACTCTGTTGGGCCCTGATCAGCGCACAAATTGGACTCGATTTAAAAAACAAAATATTTGACAAAACGGTTTTTAAAAGCATATTCGGAGGCATACTATTTGATAATAACGCATAGCAATAAGTAAATTTTATGCAAAATTTTCAGAAAAAAAATGAAAAATTTGGTACTCAATGGGTTAACCCATTATTCGAATATACCTGCAGTGGATTCACTTTAAAAAAAATATTATTCGTTGATGAATAATATTTCACGTATTCCGTGACATTAATCGATATAAAATAAATATTCATCGATGGATATCAGTGTCCCCAAAATTATTATTAATTAATTACTGTTCATCGGCTGCAAGCGTGAAGGATCAATAAAGTGGCTGAAATTCTTTATTTCAGCCACATTTTTTAAATGTGTAGTTAGATCAGAGTAAAGCTACGGATTATGTTATTTTTTTTTTAAATGTTTTATTAATGTGTGGGGCGGTTCAGTCAGGATTTGACTGGAAATCTTATACCGATTTTCTGCAGATTTTCCTCTATCCACCGATCCACCTCCTCCATCATATCGTCGGCGAACTCTTTATTGCCGCCCACTTTTCCTGCACCAGAATATTGTGAAAAATTTTCGATTCGGGGGAAAAAAAAAAAAGAACAATTTTATCGGGTTGTGATAGATTGAAATTGAATTTATGAAATACCTTGTCGAATGAAATGCGGTTCCGACGGCCTGGCCATTCCGGGTACAGATTTTCTGAAATTGTCAATCTGGAGGTGCTTGACAAGTCCGTCGATCTGATCATCGGTGGCGGTCCTGTTTAAAAATTCGGCAATTTTCTTTATTTCCCGTGGCATGTCCTAATAGAAAAAAAAGAAAAAAAAAGAAATTAGTGCAGAGCCTTCGATTTATTATTTACAATTATAATATACTTGAATTGTTAAATGTCAATCGATACATTCACTAGGTCTTCGTAAAACATGAACATGACGTTGGGCTCGTTACGTCTCTCCCAGCCCTCTTTGATGTGCTCCCAATACGGCGAAAATACGACTGGAAAATAAAAAAAAAAAAAAATTCATTAAAATATAAATTATTCGGGCACAATTAAATATTTTTACGAAGTGGGGGGCAGGTGTGAAAAATTAATTTCTATAATAGCAGTCGGTACCAGGCAAAAAAAATATATATACAATCACTTCATTCTGTTGTATCGATAAAATTTGTAAATTTTGCACGGTAATAAAAAATTTTTAACTTAATACATTACGAGTATTGGTTTGGCAACTGACTAATTGCGGAATTCACCATCAAGTGGCGTTCTACATATTTTCAAGTAAATCTTTGCACAGATAAGAGTTTTCAGATAAAAGTTTCAGAAAGGACCAAATGATAACGTATCGAAGAATCTTATCTGGGCAAAGATGTTGGACGTATTTAAAAATATGTACAACGCCACTTGTTGTTGGTGAATTCCGCAATTACTTAGTTGCCAAACCAATATTTTTTTTTTCTGATTCAGAGACATTTACAGGAAAATTGTGTAATAATATTTACATTGTTTCTATTTTTTAATGTTTAGAGACAGTTAGAGAAGTCATTTTATACTTTCATAGTTTATAGGGGTTTCTGTCTCCCCCGGCCGGTTCGGTCTTTCGCTAGACCGGTTTCGCGGCCGCTCGCCATCTTCAGTAGCGCTGTGTCGGTCACTGTTGGCACTTTGTACCGTTTTTCGGGCGTCCTCACTGCCCACTGTCACTGTCGCTTGTACTGTGGTGGACGAACAACACAGCGCTACTGAAGGTGGCGAGCGGCCGCGAAACCGGTCTGGCGAAAGACCGAACCGGCGAGAGAGAGAGAGAGAGAGAGAGGAGACGGAAACACCACAAAACCTACGGCTTTCAATTTTCCTTTAACTCCGTTTCAAGTATTTTTGGAGGGGCTGATATGAAAACCCAATTTGGTTGGCTACAAAAATCTTACACAGACTGAATATATTACGAGCCTTCTTATTTTTTTTTTTTACAAGCATTCGGAAGTAATTTATTGGCTGTTTTTTAGGGGCATCCTCACTGCACTGTGTCACTTCGCTGGACCTCGGTTTCGGGGCCGCTCGCCGTCTTCAGTAGTCACTCACACTGTCACTTGGCGAAGATGGCGTACAGTCTCACTGTCATACGGCCATTGTACTGCAGTTGGCGAACTGACGAACACTGCAGTACAAGTGACAGTGTGAGTGACTACTGAAGACGGCGAGCGGCCGGGGTCCGGCAAAAGACCGGACCACCAACAGATTACGGGCATATTATTAGATTCTCTTACGTAGATCGTTTTGAAAATATTCCCAATACTTCTTGAAATCCCCGTTGTAGCCGTGGACGTTCAGCAGCCTGTTGTGATGGTAATAGGAGACGGCGACGTCCTTCGGGTTCCTGGCGACGTAGATGACCCTGCATGTGTCTGTCAGTTCGGGCGGCAGCAGGCTGAACGGTAGATGGCTTTTGATGTGCCGGGGTGATTCCATTTCGCCGACAGAAACGTATCCGGGTATCCTCAGATTTTCCAATTCCTCAACGACTCCAGGATCGTTGTCGTTCAAAGCGATGACCTCCCTGTGCAGTTCTTCGTGGTGCAAAATTGCAAATCTGAAAATATAATATCAACAGATTATTCAAATAATTATAACGCTTAACGTCCAGAAAATCGGTATTGAAAAGAGTATCATAATTGAAACTAACTCGTAGAACGGAAACCTAACGGAGAGTGGGCACTTCCCAGCCGTTTCATAATCAAAGTTATTATTTACCAACCATATCAATTCCTGACAGACAGTGGTACCTGGAACAACAATTTACTGATATAGGAGAATACAAAAATTGTACAGGTGGAATATAAAAAAATTTTTTGCTCAATTTACCAGATCTCGGATAGGTGAGAATCCATACGTCATCTTTTCGCAGTTCGACGGTGTAATATTTTTCAGCGTGCTGCGCGTAACCGGCTGGCAGAATCCACTTTTCGGGTCCCACTCGACAGAATCCCGTCCTTTCGCCTTCGAAATGCTCCAGCAGATCCTTGTTGACGCTGTCTTCTACCGGTTCGATCTTGTACGGAAACATTTCTCTTGCGCGGAACGTACAATTTCAAATTAGCGTACACAGGCGGACTCTCAACAGTAGTTTCATTAAATATGCACTGTATGTACTGATTATATTAGATACATCCCTGTATAGTTGTAAATTTTAATTAATTATACCCAATGACAAATCCTTATCTTTATATTTACATTACATTATATTAGTGTACAAACTGTCAATCGATAAATAATAATTAAATACAGTAATATACAATGTGTAATTAAATTAACAGATGGACTCTCAATAGTAGTTTCATTAAATATGCACTGTATGTACTGATTATATTAGATATATCCCTGTATACTTGTAAATTTTAATTAATTATACCCAATGACAAATCCTTATCGTTATATTTACATTACATTATATTAGTGTACAAACTTGTCAATCGATAAATAATAATTAAATACACTAATATACAATGTGTACAGATGGACTCTCAATAGTAGTTTCATTAAATATGCACTGTATGTACTGATTATATTAGATATATCCCTGTATAGTTGTAAATTTTAATTAATTATACCCAATGACAAATCCTTATCGTTATATTTACATTACATTATATTAGTGTGCAAACTTGTCGATCAATAAATAATAATTAAATACACTAATATACAATGTGTAATTAAATTAACAGATGGACTCTCAATAGTAGTTTCATTAAATATTTACTGTATTTACTTTTCACTGATTATATTAAATATATCCCTGTATAGTTGTAAATTTTAATTGATTATACCCAATGACAAATCCTTATCGTTATATTTATATATTACACATTACATTATTTTAGTGTGCAAAGTGTCAATCGATAAATAATAATTAAATACAGTAATATACAAAGTTAAATTAAATTTATCTCAAGAAAGTAAATGCTGTGGTTACTATTAGAAATCTACCCGAGATTTATTTAAATGTTAATTTGGCTAACAATTTTTTATTATCCCTCTAATATAACATTCATTTTGACAAATTTTTATCACCCAATTTTCTGAAAATCAGCTACACAAAATTTAACGATATCACTTGTCACATTAATGAAATATAACAAAATTTCAGAAGGAGAATGACTAGTCACAATCGGAGAAATAAACAGAAGTTATAAATATTAGCTCGACTGTGACAATTCGGTATAATGAAATTAACACGACTGTATATCTTTGGGCAACTCAGGATTTTATTTCTCAAATTATTGGTAAACATTAAAATGTGAAATAACAATTGAAATTTTACTTTTAAATTTGAAACTATTATGAAAAAAACGATAAAATGAAATATCCGGTAATTTAATTCTATTTCAGATATTATGGAGAATTGTTTTTACTATAACTTCAATACGGTATTTCTGCCTCCAGTATTTATTGTTTCAGTTCAGAGAGACCGTGCGTTATAAACGCAATATTTCATTTTAACATAAATTATTGAAATATTCATATTAGTCATATTAATGTGTACTCACTCGGCTGATAATGTAATGCTCACAGCTACGGCAATGTCTGACTAATAGTGGAGCCAGAAATGTCCCACGAGAGGAGAGAGTAGGGGATTAATTAGAGTCACTGGTGTTTACTAATGATAACTGATAATGGGATGGAACCCCTTTTCGATCCTACTGAAGGTTGTACAAACAAAGCATTAATCTCAAACTGTAAAAAATACAAACACTGACCATGTGATTTTGTTTTTAAAAAGTGTTTTTTTTTTTTTTAAATGACCAGAATAAAACGGTTGCCTTATATGACGGATAACAACCTTTTTTTTGATGAATAACAAACAAGAAGAACACACATTTCATATTGTAAAAAAATTTCAGTTTTGTACAGTCAATAATACAAATCCTCTATTACAATATATATCATAACATATATTTTATTTTTCTTTCAACGGTACTATGATATTATTTAATAATTTCTGTACGAAGCATAAAATGCTCGGTATTAGACCCATCGTTTATTTCATTTAATAGAAACATTATTTTTGAAATTAAATAATACATTATGTTCTATTTAGAGCTGCATGATCTAAATCTTAAAATGAATAAATTGTTTGAATGTAGATCTACAATTGAGTGTAGATTGAATTTTATAAGCCATCGGCAATTTATCGCTTGTTATCAAACGTCGGTATTGAAGATAACACCAACGCTAGTGGGAGTTTAAAAATAATTATTTCTAGGAATAGTTGGACTAATTTGTTTTCTATACTGGTTCCAATTGAACCATTGACTAGAGGTTGACCTCTGGCTAAATCACAGTGTTGAACAGATTAAAATAATGGCCCTTGTTGTTGGCGCATATTAAACTGTTGGAAGTACTGAAACATTATACATTTTTGAAGAATTTTTTGAAAAAATATTCCCACTGTTCCCAGTGGCAACGGTTTAATATGTGCGAGCATATTCATGCTCCCAACAAATTACATCTAAATTAGATAATTGGTCTAGAGTCAAGGCAATGAACATCAGCCTCGAATGACCCTTTAATTTGTCATCACATTTGTCCTTCCTCCAACTATTCTTTCACTCGGCTAAAATACTCCTCCATGAAATACTTTTACGCCTTATTTTTGTGTAAAAATTTCATTGAAAAATTTTATTTTAAGTTGGGTCTGAATTTTTTAAAAATTATATTCACCGAAAAACAAATTTTCTCTTGACCGAATAAACCCCCACCCCCGGTAAACGGAATCCGAATTGAAAAGGGAACCTGACGAAAAAGACAATTTCATGAAAATAATTAATAATAAAAATGAATAATAAAAATAATTTTCATAAGGACTAACCTATTGCCTAGTCAGTGCAATAGCGATTATGCTATCAGTTCATTAGATCCTTCACCTAACTAAGCTTTCCTGTTTTTAAATACATTTTTGTACCGGCAATATTAATTATTATAAGGAAAATATAATATTAAAAAAAATCAAACTATAATCCCGTGACTACAATTTTGGATTTATATCAACCAATAGTTCACATATACGATGAATTAAAATCAGATATTTACAAGATGAATAGTTATTTTATAAGCTTTAAAAAAGGAAACTCGCCCTGAATGTTAGGTTGAAAAAAATATTATTTTCTTCATAAAACGGTGTTAAAAACATTTTTTTTTTATCCGTACGCATCAAGCCCTTAACAATAACTGCGTACCAAATTATTTTTATTATATCAGGTGTACCCAAAAGTAATCGACAATTTTCTTGAGGAGTTCCTCAAGAGGGGTGAATCGAGGTTGTCGATAATATCAGTTGTGAATATATAGTAGATTAATAGTTAAAGTTTCTTTTCTGGCGAAATAAAATGAATTCCAAAGTCAAAATTTTGATTACTTTTGTTGGGTACCCCCTAATAATAACAATTTCTACCGGTATTCAAGACAACATAAAGTTGTCCTCACGAACCTTTTCCGAACTCGTCAATTTATGTACTCACATAGAGGATATTTTCGTCCCCAAAAAGAGGGTTCGGAACTTGACTTGGTTTTAAGTTAATTTCAAGAAAATTGCGTTACCTCGCGTGTACCGGGAATTCGTACATAAATCGTACCTGTTTCTCCGAAGCAGGTCTTTTCAACGGCCTTTTCTTTCATACGGCCGTTTCTCTGTTTAACATTCCCAATTTATCTCCCCGTCTGTTATCTGAAATCGTTAGATAAGCAAATATGTAAGTTTAGGTCGTTCACTTAGTCGGGCGATATCGACTCTCCGTTTTAGCGATTTATTTTTGACAACCGAACCGAGCTATCGCGGTTTAATCAAATATTTAGTTCACAGACAGAGCCCTTTGAATTATGTCTGAAAAACAGGAAAATCCGACCCAGCCGACTGAGAAGCCTCGGTGGGGGTGATTGAACTTTGAAATGTGCGAAATTGAGGTCTCGTAGAAAGATATGGGGGGTTAAAGGGCACCGATTAATGGGGTATACAACTGAGATACAACTTTATTTAATTGTACCGTAGGTTTGTTCTGTCTCCTGTCTCGCCGGTTCGGTCTTTCGCTAGACCGGTTTCGCGGCCGCTCGCCACATCTTCAGTAGCGGTGTTGTTAGTTGGCACTTTGGATGTGTTTCCTGGGGGCATCCTCACTGTGTCACTGTGTCACTTGTACTGCAGTGCCAACGGTGACTGACACAGCGCTACTGAAGATGTGGCGAGCGGCCGCAAAACCGGTCTAGCGAAAGACCGAACCGGCGAGACAGGAGGAGACAGAACAAACACCACAAACCTGCGGTAAAATTTATTTAATTGTGTTTCACGCGTGGTCTACGCAAAAACGGATTAATTGTAATACTCCAACTATCTTTATGTTATGTATCCGTGACAGCGTAATATATTGGATCGGCAACTAAGTAATTGGCGTTGTACATATTTTTAAGTGCGTCACAACATCTTTGCACAGATAAGCCGCAGATAAGATACATTCAGCTTCACTGCAATGTCATCGTCGACCTCCACTGGACGTCCTCCGGAGCGCTCCTCGTCTTTTAGTGAAAAATCCCCCGACCGGAATTTTGCCCTACACTGGCGTTCTTTTAAGGCTTCATCGGCCTACAACAGCGTACAACTTTCAGCGTACAACGGAAGAATCTTATCCGTGCACAAAGATGTTGGCGTACTTAAAAATATGATAATATAATGACCTGCTGAAAGTCCGTTCCGCGTTACTAATTTGTCCCACAGTCGGAGCTCCATCATAATAGTGATTTCAGAAGCTGAACAGCTTGAGTATGACTCACAACATCGAGTCAGTTTTGCATATTCGCCGAGGGCCCGACGCGCATATATAATCGTCACTGTCGGCTTCGTTTGCATATAAATATTCGATCACGCATTGTCCGTCTGTATCCTTGAAAATATGGTCATACCAATATCGTTGTCACCTTCGACTCGACCGGTCGATCGATCATCCGTTGAAAGTTTCGAAGTTGATGTTACAATATTCAAGTTGGCGTCGTCCGCACTGAATTGGCAATTTTCCTAATGGAAAGAAAACTATGCGTTAATAATCGTTCCACTGATTTCCCCGCCTCATTTCCCGTGTAAAATTCTGCATATATAATGATAAATCACAGTTCTGTTTCCAGTTCTCGCCGGTTCGGTCTTTTGCTAGACCCCGGTTTCGGCCGCTCGCCATCTTCAGTAGCGCTGTGTGTCAGTCACTGTTATAGGCACTTTGGATGTTTTCCTGGGGCCATCATCCCCACTGCACTGTCACTGTCACTGTCACTTGTACTGTCTCACAGTACCTATTATTATTTAGACACGATGCAAGTGACACAGTGACAGTGACAGTGACAGTGCAGTGAGGATGCCCCGCAGGAAAAACGTCCAAAGTGCCAACAGTGACAGTAACACACCGCTACTGAAGATGGGGCGAGCGGCAGAAACCGGTCTAGCAAAAGACCGAACCGGCGAGACTGGAGACAGAAACACCACAAACCTACAGTTCTGTTTCGTTAATTTTTTTGAAAAGAGTTAAATAGCGTTTTAGCATATATATATATATATATATATATATATATATATATATATATATATATATATATGATATGTTTTGTATATGAAACGTATAGATCCATATTATTTCAATTTATATACATTTCTCAAAATAATACATATAATTTTATTAACATAATTGCGCTTACTTATATTTATTTCCCGTGCGAACTCTTGCTTCGTAGCGACATTTCAAGTGTTGATCTTCAATGTCTTAAGGCTTGATGAAGAAGGATTTCATTTAGAACAATGAATTTTTTGCAGCCCCCATTCAATGCTGGCTCAACAACTTTATTTAAAAAATATCTTATTACACCCCCATTTCAAACACCATAAAACAATTTTCAACACAATTCCATATAATACTGTCATAAAATACACCGATATAATTATTATTACCAACAACTAGTGTAAATATAATAATATTAGAAAATAAGTTCTACCTAACTGCTGTTGTTTCAAATTTTCATCAATAACTAGTCTAGTTTAAATAAAGACTAATATTTAACAATTAAAGTACTAACATTTATGTTTTAATGTAATCCTTATATCAGGCTATAAATAATATTATACTGTAATAAAATACTGTTTCAGGAATATGTAATTTAAGTATTCTAAAAATTGTACCAAACGCTTCGGTGAATTATTCGAGTCAACTAAGAGAACTATTATTATAATTATAAATAATGACAGACGTGTAAACTAATCTAGATTTTAAACTAAGGAATATATACTTGGAATAGCTGACGCGATTACTTAAATTTTCAATCGGTAAAAGGAAATCGTAGGTCTGAATTTCGGAGTTGTTCTTCAATCCATTTATCCGCTTCGGCCAATATTTCCGGAGTGTATTCATCCTTATTGCCGATTTTCCCTTTTAAAAAATAACAATAAGGTTATAAATAAAATATTTTTTTAGAGCAACATTAAATGTGAATTTCAAAATATTAGAATATTATAATAATTGAATTTTACTAGTGATTGATTTTGAAATGAAAAGTTATTAACCCATTAAGTACCATAGGCCCCAAATGGGGATCAGTTAATTGTTTTAAATTCTCTCTGATATGTATGTGTTTACACAAAGGTTTTTTCTTTTATTACTTTAAATAATTTCACATTATAAATACTACATCCTGTTAAAATATTTGTAATTATGACTATTATTCAAAATAAAAGATGATCGGTCTCATGTGTTGGTTCAATCCCCTAATCCCCACAAATGGGACTCGATTTAAAAAACAAAATATTTGACAAACCGGTTTTAAAAACATATTCGGAGGTACTATTTGATAATAATGCATCGTAATAAGTAAATTTTATGCAAAATTTTCAGAGAAAAAAATTTGGTACTTAATGGGTTGAGATTGTCATTGCAACAACTGGTTGTTCAAAGTTCCTAAAAGTGTGAGCGACAGTGTTTCTTAAGTGATGAATATATGAATTATTCATTGAAATAAAAAAAAATGTTCACCTTTCCTTATAAAACCTTGTTCGGCAGTGTTGACAATACCGTCTATTTCGACTTCCTTGTGCACTTTTACCTTTTTCCTAAAGTTGTCAATCTGTAGGTGCTGCACAAGTTTTTCAATTTCCTGGTCGGTAATATTTTTGTTTAAAAAATTAGCAATTTTTTCAATCTCACCGGCCATGTTCTGGGAAAAGAAAAAGAAAAAAAGTTTGTATCAATAACAATTTTTAACCGTAACAAAAAATTATTAACTGCACTATCGGTCAGGAAAAAATCTACCTTCATTAAATTTTCATAAAACAGAAACAAAACGTTCCGGTCGTTTCTTCGCTGCCAACCTTCATTGATGTGTTCCCAGTACGGAGAGTAAATCACTAAAATTTTAAGAGATAATATTAATTTTTCAGCGTATTTTATTTACACATGTAATTATACTCGATTTTAAATAAGTGAGCATTAACAGCAAGAGGGTATGAGCCTGTCTACTTCCATATAATATGGTTTATAATAAATAAATTTTGATTGTTTAACGATTAAAATAACGATGTTACAGTGTTTGAACACAACTTTAAGGCAATCGAAATCTGTTTTGGAATATCAAACCCTTTGAGTTAAAAAGGGTCTACGATATTTACACTTTATACTGCATTCTTGGATACTGAAATAGCGTTTAAAATTAGACCGATTTGCTTTCGGCAGTAGTGTAAAAGCATTGCCATAACAGAAGATAATAATATGTTCTCTATTTTTTACACATTACTCATGTTCTAAGGTACATTTCTATATTATGGAATAATCTTTTCTTTTGGAAAATAGCAACTGTAAAACTATTTTTACTGTAATTGAAAAGTGTAAATATTGGGTTGACAACTAAGCGATTGAGCGATTTACCAACAAGTGGCGTTGTACATATTTTTAAGTGCGTCAAAATTTTTGCACAGATAAGCCGTAGATGGTTTCGAATGCACGTATAAGATACATTCAGCTTCTCTGCAATGTCCCAGTGTTGAACTATAGCGATTTGAATCAATAATGTCCTTTATTCGGTCATCGCCGACCTCCACTGGACGTCCTCCGGAGCGGTCCTCGTCTCTTAATGAAAGATACAACTGGTCATTGTAATTTTGATACCGAATGTTTCAGAAAGGACCGAATAATAACGTATCGAAGGATGTTATCCGTGTAGAGATGTTGACGCGCTTAAAGATATGTACGACGCCGGTTGTTGGTGCAATCCGCAATTACTTAGTTGCCAAACCAATTCGACTACTCCTCTGAGATATCTCTCGGTGATTCATTGAAACTACGAGCTCTGAAATGAAAGTTCTTACGCAAGTCGTCTCTGAAATATTTCCAATACTTTTCGAAATCCCCGCCGTAGCCGTGGACGCTGAGGAATCTGTTGTGGTGGTAGTAGGAGACGACGACGTCCTTCGGATTCCTGGCGACGTATATCGCCTTGGAGACGTCGGTCAAATTGGGCGGCAACAGGCTGAACGGTAGATGGGTCTTCAGGTGTCTGGGCGATTTGAGACGGGGCCCGAATTCGTGTCCCGGCGAACGCCAACTCGACAGAAGTTCGATCACTTCTTGCCTGTAGTCGTTGCGCACGATCAGCTCGTTGTGCAACTCCTTGTGATGCAGGATGCCGAACCTGTACAGGGTCGTAAAGAACCGTTTCAAAAAATATTAGACGAAATAAACATCAACCCATTAAGTAAGTGCCTTAGGCCCCAAATGGGGGATCAGTTAATTTTTTTTCTATATGACAGGAATGTTGGCAAAAGTAAAATCAGTTTTGGAATTGAAACAAATAGTAAATAAATAAGTCTTCGGGTCAACATTTTAATATTATATTAAAGACTCCAATATGTGAAAAATTTAATAGTAGACACCTGCATATATTTCCTCAAAATCACATTTCACAATCGATTAATTTCTATTACTATTTCATTTGCCATTATACATTCATACATATATTCATTTATGTCTATTGAGGGTCAAAAGTGTTATGAAAGAAATATATATAAAACCATTATCTAAATATTAATTATACTGTACAGGATAACCTTTTTCCACACAGTATAATTTATTTTTTTATTTTTGTTTTTATCATTGTTTTTATTCTGTATCCTTATGCTATTTCATGTAGTGAATATTTCAACTTACCCGATGTGCCCCAAATGGGGATCGGTTAATTTTTTTAATTTTTTCCGATATGACATATATGTTTACAGGAAGTTTTTTTTCTTATTTAAAAAACAAAATATTTGTTTTAAAAAAGATATTCATTTTCAATTTGCAAATTCTATATTTCAATATTGCAAATTTTCAAAAACAGGAACGGACAATTTATTTCCTTTATTTAATTATTTAGCCCGGCCTATCCAAAGATAATGTAGAATATTATTTGTTTTGTTTTATTTTATGCAAGATACCAAACATGTACATGTTGTAATAAATTGTTTTAATAAATATTAGAAGAAATCACAATATAATGTAAATATAGATATACAATTTAGTTATTTAATTATGTAGCCTGGCCTAATCAGTTATCATGTAGTATATTATTTGTTTTGTTATAAATAATATAAATATAATATAAACAAGCAATATAAATAATATGTTGTTCTTTTAACTTACTCGTAAAATGGAAATCTTGTCTCCAAAGGCAATTCGGCAGATTTTTCATAATCAAAATTATTGTTTATCATCCAGACAAGCTCCTGACAAACCGTAGTCCCTGTGAACAGATTAATCGCCAATAAATGATAAACATTTATGAGATCTATGGTGGCCCGCAAGGGTTTTTGTCCAAATGCCAAAGCATGAAAATATGTATTTGATTAACCCATTAAGTACCAAATTTTTTTTTTCTGGAGGATAGTACCTCCAAATATGTTTTTAAAAACTGGTTTGTCAAATATTTTTTTTTTAAATCGAGTCCCATTTGTGGGGATTAGGGCACTACAGAGTTGGACCGATACATGAGACCGATCATCTTTTATTTCGAATAATAATTATAATTACAAGTATTTTAACATGATGTATGTCATTATCAGAAAAAATTAACTGATCCCCATTCGGGGCCAACGTCATTTAACGGGTTAATACCGGAATTCAAATTTGTTTCGAGTAACGAAATAAAAATGTCGCAACAACGGTATTGTAAATTTCATACCTGATCTCGGATATGTTATTAGCCATATATCGTCCTCTCTTATCGGCATCGAGTAATATTTTTCTGCGTGCAATGCGTACGCCGCAGGCAGTATCCATTTTTGCGGTCCGACACAACAGAATCCTGATCTTTCGCCTTTGAAGTCGTTCAAAAGCTGTCGGTTTCTGGACTCCTCCAAAAATTCAATCTCGTACGGGAACATTGCACTGCAACAGTTTTCATGAAACGTACAAACTGTCGAATAAATGAACTGTGTGTCGAGGAAAATATTTTATTCATATTGTACTAAATTTTCTGTATTTATATTCCATCCAGTTTTGTTGTTTTAATCTATATTGTGCTAATATAATCTAAATATAAATTGTGCTATATTACAGCATGATTACAGAAAAATAAATGTTTTCAAACCACAATGCCAGAATGGAAAAATGATTGCACTCACTCAGCATCCGAATAACAATTCAATCTCTACTTCTGAGTAACCTATATTTCAACTGGGAGAAAGTAGACCTTAGAATCATTACACTTCCTTGTCAATACTCAATATTACTTTCTAATAATTATGTAATATCGCGCAAGTTTTCTAAAATCTAGATCATACCTTTTCCTTTTTTTTTTTTTAATATCAACCAACTGTATTTAAAAATTAAGTGTATTCTCTTCTAAATAATAATAACAAACCATAAAAAAACTATGAGTAGTTCTTTTCCTTATAGCTTCATGATTATAAATTACATTATATGTTCTAGCTAGCATAAGGTTTCTAGGCTTAAAAGCAGCTGGACTGAAACTAATTGGATTGCCAGTAGGTGAGACAAAAGGCATTGAGTACCAAATTTTTTTTTCTGAAAATTTTGCATAAAATTTACTCATTATGACGCATCATTATAAAAAACTCCAAATATGTTTTTAAAATAATTATAATTTCAAGTGTTTTAACACGATGTAGTATTTATAATGTGAAATTACTGAAGGTGATAATAAAAAAAAACTTCCTGTAAACACATGTCATATCAGAAAAAATAAAAAATTAAATGATCCCCATTTGGGGCCTATGGTACTTAACGGGTTAATTAAATATTTTAAACACCTTGCACAAAATTAAAAGAATAATATATTTCATTTAAATAATGTGTTATTTAGAGTATTATTGAGTTGCCACTCGAAACAGATAAATGTAAAATTCAAAAGTGAGGACTTCAAATATGGAATTATGCGATACCCCCCCCCACAGTTTTTTTTTATTTGAAGGTTTATTCTAACTAATAGAAAACGTTTTGTGGTACCGCTTGACAGATTGGTAGTATTCATTCAGTTTGCACAGTTTAATATTCGGGGATAATGTATCCGTTGGACAAAAAAAATATATCCCCCCCCACCCCAAATAGAGCGCGACTAGAGTATTATAGAGGGTTTTTAATTACCTGCGGAGAAAGCTGAAGTCACCACTGTGTATTAAACTGAAACGACTGTGGGCGATTCAAAGTGAAAAAGAGGCCGGCTAGCCTTCCACAGTAATATGATATAGCCGCTGTGGTATCCGCCGGTTATTTTATTTTTTATTTTTTTCTTTCTAAATAGCCGATCTGTTCTAATGCAATGTTTGTTTGCATAACGCTCGAAGCTCGTTGGCTGTTTAATTAACATGCAAGGCTATATATATTTGCGCGTAGATTTTGAATATTTTTACATAAAGTGGGTATTGAAACGGAATAATTGGATCGCCGAGGCTCGCCGGAGTAACGGGGAAGAAGCTAGACATGGAGGATTTTGCGGGTTTTTTAACTTTATTCATTGTACAATCAACTATAGTGTTTGAATTGTTTCGCTCGATAATCCGACGCCATCCGGTGACGGTACTTTTGGCCTACAGAAAGACTCTGGGACGGTGGCGTTTAAGCCAGGATAATGGATGGGTAGAAGAGGAAACTGGATGAACACGAGTGGATTTGGATGTGGAGAGAGGCTGGAATGGAATTTAAGGAAGCGGACTGTCGGGGTATGTTGAGGTCAGTTATGGATTGTTCGGTTAGAAACAACATACCCTGGGGAGGGATAGCATTAAGGATGGTACGTTTGCGTGGTACTCTCGAAAGTCTATTTCCTACAATCCTCGGGAGGATTGGGACGAGCGGAAAGACGGGATTTAAAATTTGGAAAACGGCAATTTTATGATTCCCTGTACGCCGATTTGCCCCGGGGGGGGGGAGGAGCACTGAGGACGTTACCCAAGGACTTCCGATCGGAATCTCTCGGATGCCCCAAGTCCGTTTCAATACAGCTTTGTATATATTGTCAATTTGTCCGCTACAAATAGACAAAGCGGACAAAGCGTTTTGTGTATTATTATAAACGATGAAACGGGAAGAAGTCGATCGCGGACGATGTATTTTTCAACACTGAGCGATTTCCCCCAGGTATATCTCGAGGATTACCCGCCCGAAACAATCGTTGTAAACCATCAGAGGCAATTAAAACATAAAGAAATTGTAGAAAACCTGTCTCGCCGGTTTGATGTCTTTCGCCAGACCGGGGTTTCGGCCGCTCGCCACCTTCAGTAGCGCTGTGCTATAGTCGGCACTTTGGACGTCTTTCTTCGGGGGGGGGGCATCCTCACTGCACCGTCACTGTGCACACATGTGTGTCATTGAGAGTGCAGTGAGGATGCCCAAAAACATCCAAACTGACTAACACCGCTACTGATGAAGATGGCGAGCGGCCGAAACCCCGATCTAGCAAAAGACCAAACCGGCGAGAGGAGACAAAAACACCACAAACCTACGGTAAAAAAAAGTAAATTTAATAGCATCGAAATGACGCATTTAGAATTTAGGTTTGGATATTACAGAAACCGCATTTTTTCCAACACATTCACTGACTTATATATATATATATATATATATATATATATATATATATATATATATATGGGTTGGCAACTAAATAATTGCCGATTCTTCTCATCTTCGGTTGAGTAAACATTTCAGAATACTCTATTATAGTTTTTGAAGATGCGTAAATATGCGTAAAAATACAAATAACGCCTACCGACGAAACCCGCAATGACTTAGTTGCCGACCCAATATATATATATATATATATATATATATATATATATATATATATATATATATATATATCTCTAAAATATTATGTAATTTTCAAATACTCTACGCCGTATGCCGTATTTCTACGGTACGCTGGATGTATTATGGGACATTTTCGCGGTCAACATTTCGCCGGGAGGTATCCCAGAAAAAGCTAGCTTTTTCAATAGGAGTTTTTCAACTTTCAGACGGTGTCAAGGTAGGGGTGGGCCCCAATATCCTCTAAACGGTGATAGGGGAATGGCCTCGCGCTTTTAATGATTCAAATCGGAGCACGGACCGCTTGACCGGACGAGGAAAGTCGTACAATTTTCCCCGTTCAAAGATTTCTGTTCCATAAAAAAAAAAGGACGCGTTTTCGGCGTCTCGTTCAGATTCCGAAAATAACCGAAAATCTGTCGTCCAATTTTGCGATTCACTTTCAATTTTCACTTCAAACCAATTGTCAAATTTCGTTTTCCTTCCTAAATATGTCGATTAATTATCGGACCGGTAACTATGTAATTTGTATCTTTACGCACGTTTACATCTTCAAACCTATAATAGAGTACCGTAGGTTCGTGGTGTTTCTGTCTCCTCTCGCCGGTTTGATGTCTTTTGCTAGACCGGGGGGTTTCGGCCGCTCGCCATCTTCAGTAGCGCTGTGTTAGTCACTGTTGGCACTTTGGATGTTTTTTGGGCATCCTCACTTGTACTGTAGTGTTTGTCAGTGACTGACACAGCGCTACTGAAGATGGCGAGCGGCCGAAACCCCGCTCTGGCAAAAGACCGAACCGGCGACAGGAGACAGAAATACGACAGGCCAACGATAGATTTTTAGATTATAGGCATATTTTAGATATTCTAGATTGTGGAGGATTTTTATATCTGTCGGAAAATTAAATTGGACGGCTGTAGGAAAATATTTTCTCACGTAAATCGTTTTGAAAATATTCCAGTACAGTGCAGTGAGGATGACCACAGGAAAAAAAACATCCGAAGTGGCAACAGTGACTACTGACACGGCGCTACTGAAGATGGCGAGCGGCCGAAACCCCCCCGGTCTGGCAAAAGACCGAACTCGAATTCCACAACCACTCGCAGACCACAAAACGGGTATATTAAACTATAATAGAGTATTCTGAAATGTTTATTGCACCCCTATAACTATTCGTACCGAAAAATGCACGACATAGGGGGGTGCACGCACACACCCGCCCGAAGATGAGAAGAATCCACAATTATTTACTTGCCAACCCGATATTATTGTCGGAAATGTCAATCTCAACAGCAGAAGTCTATTATCGATCATACTGGTAACCGAACATATTTTTACGACGACCGAAAATTCAATTAATATCGATTCTCCGCCTATTTAATTACTGTATTGATATGATTGATAGTGGGACGCCTTTCACTCACCGAATCCGGACGATGTCTACGATAGTGTGTCCGAAGCGATCGACAGAGTATGATTGAGCTCACTGAACTGAACTGACTGAACAACACTGCCCTGAATATTGTCAAACGGCGGCGGGGGTACAGAAACAGACCGGCGTGGTAGGGGCATTTCCGGTGAAATAGGAACATATCCACTTGACAGACGCCGGACACCTATCTATTACCTTTTTGTTATTTACGCGAACGTTTATTTTTAAATTGTAGCTCGGACTCACCCAAAATAGAGTTATCACTGAACTTCCGGCCTGATAGCGCGAATCCTGCTGCGCTGAGAATCTCGGTCGGCAACCCCCGGTGTTCGGGGATTTTAGTGGATTTTTCCGAGAATCACAAGGAATGTTTTTTGCGTTTCAGTCAATCGGGTTTTCGGAGATGGAATTTCGCAATCGATATAACCTCTATAAACCTCTATGAACCGCTATGAACCTCTACGAACCTCTACAAACCTCTGTGAACCTCTGTGAGCCTCTATGGACCTCTGTGAACCTCTATGGACCTCTGTGGATCTCTGTGAACCTCTGTGAACCTCTATGAACCTCTGTGAACCTCTATGAACCTCTACGAACCTCTGTGAACCTCTGTGAACCTCTGTGAACCTCTATGGACCTCTGTGAACCTCTATGAACCTCTGTGAACCTCTGTGAACCTCTATGGACCTCTGTGAACCTCTATGGACCTCTGTGGACCTCTGTGGACCTCTGTGAACCTCTATGGACCTCTGTGAACCTCTATGGACCTCTATGAACCTCTATGAACCTCTGTGAACCTCTATGAACCTCTGTGAACCTCTATGGACCTCTGTGAACATCTATGAACCTCTATGGACCTCTGTGGACCTCTGTGAACCTCTGTGAACCTCTATGTACCTCTGTGAACCGCTATGAACCTCTACGAACCTCTGTGAGCCTCTATGGACCTCTGTGAACCTCTATGAACCTCTATGGACCTCTACGGACCTCTGTGAGCCTCTATGGACCTCTGTGAACCTCTATGAACCTCTATGGACTTCTATGAACCTCTACGAACCTCTGTGAGCCTCTATGGACCTCTGTGAACCTCTATGAACCTCTATAAACCTCTATAATCTTGAATTATCGCTATAACTTCAGGTAGCGTCTACTGTGGGAACTCGGTCGGCGGGGGTTAAACCGCTCCCCGCTGTTCCTGGATTTTTCCCGTATTTTCGGAAACCACCCGAAGGGTTTTTTCTACCCTTTCCTTCTCCGGGACCCTCCCCGGGGTGTTGTGTCCGCCTACTAAATATATACCGAACCGTCGGGCGTGCATAAGGAAAGTGCGCTTTCACATTATTCCCCGAACGAATCGCAGTCGTAAAGCTCGATTGGACAAAGGCTGGACATTTAAAACCGCGATCATTGCGGTTTTTCCACTTTTTACCGCAAACAATGATCCTCCCGCCGTCCCCCTACAGGAACGGATGGGCAGTGGTCGTTTAAGGAAAATAATTACTGTTCCCGGCAAAAATACGTCACGCTTACGCGTAATGAGAGTTACATAAGTATGACCGCAGACTATTAAGTTTTACGGACGCTTAATCGTTCCTTTTATTGCCCCAGTTACGAGTGGCAATCCTTATGGCAATTTTGGTGAATTCGAGGACAATGGCTGTCGTCTAATTGCCTTTGTATTAAAAACAAAAATTACAGAAATTCGGACCCTATTTAGATGAAGGGTTTTCGCTCCATAAACTGACCCGGTTTATTATAAGCGAACTGACCTATTCTGAAGAGCGTGTACGTCGGGGTAAACTGCGTGCGTAAACCGCAGTTACGCAAATCTTGCGTTACGTAAATTTCAGAATTGATTTCTATAGACGGTCTAACATTTTCCTCTGTCTCCGTCTCTTCTAGGGGTCTGTTGTCGGGACCGTATTCGGACGGCGAGAAGCTGAAACCGGTCTGGCAAAAACTGAACATGGTAGAAAAAAACTGTCTGCCTTTGTAGAAAATCGTGGACAAAAATTAAGTAAAAAAATAATCATAAAAACGCCCCGCTAACAAATATATAATACATACGAATGAGTATATGTACAAATTGTTTTTCAAAGTATAAATGAACGAGCCGTAAATTCGGGCTGTACGGAATATTCGGACAATTCGTACCGAGTGGTCTGTAAACGAATAATACGCAGGTCACAATTGAAGCGATATTTTTGGCCGTTATTGATCAATTTAAAAAATATAGAAATGAAATCAAATTTCCCTGTTAGAAATCTGCACCCGCTGCTTCCCAAGCCGCGAAACCGTCCGAAACTGAGGCTGGAGTAAGACAAACATGTTGAGGCGAATAATTGACAAAAAATTAAAACACAAATGTCTTCGTGTTCGCGAATTCCAAAAATACAGTTTACCCTTAAAAGTATCGTCGGGATATGTAAGAATATAACGTGAGCGGCGTACGAATTCGGCGAGTACGGAGACGATTTGATAGTTGAAGTAAATTTATACAAAGGCGAATAGTAATTTTGCAAAATTTCAAACAAAAAAAATACTTTTCGGACGGGATAAAAAAAAAATTTGGAAACTTGCCGGGCCCCAAGTGCATCTAAACGGAGTTGAACAATGGTAATTCTGTTAAAAAAAACTGTGAACTTACTTTTTCGTGAAGAAAATTTTCGAAAAACCTAAATTTTCGATTTTCAACCCGCCGTTCAAGGGGCAAGTGTAAGTAACTTTAGTACACTTGTGGGTGGAATATGCGATCGATAGGAGAAAATTATCGAAAAACCTAATTTTTGGATGTTCAACCCGCCGTTCAAGGGGCAAGTGTAATTCATTTCGGTTCCCTTGTGGATGGAATATGGGATCGATCTGGGAAAATTTTCGAAAAACCTAAATTTTCGATTTTCATCCCGCCTTTCACAGGGCAAGTGTAACTCATTTCGGTTCACTTGTGGGTAGAATATGGGATCGATCTGGGAAAATTTTCGAAAAACCTATATTTCGATTTTCAACCCACTGTTTCGGGGGGTGGGGGGTTGTTAAATCTCTTAACACTTCTACAGATGCAGAATACGAAGCAATTACCGATTTCAATCAGCGGATTAATCCGGTATTTTAAATTTAATATGCCTCATATTTTCCTTGTGGATAATGCTCTCGAGGGGTTGAGAACGTGGCCGCATCGTAAGCCCGTTAGTTTAATTTTGCCTTATTCGTTCCGAATACGTTCTCTCGTTGTTCCCCATATTGTTATATTCTCGATTGACAATATCGTTGAAAGATTAAAGCAGATGGCAGTAATAAATCGAAATCAAATGACAACAACTTTACCCGTGTAAGGTCGGTCTACTTCGGCCTCTTACTCTTACCTGAGAATGGGCGCTCGCTCCTACGAAAAAGCCTGTCGAGAAAATCCCATTTTTCTTCTGGAAAAACTTCCGACAGCTCGAATTCGTTCAGAATCGTTGAAAAATTACAGTTGACCGCTCTTGCGTGACAGCGACCGCAGCCTCAATGTCATCCGGATAACTGAAATGGTCCAACGTTCCGTGTTCTGTCGACAGCTTAATCGTTTCTTTTTCAAAAACCTGAATCGAATTCGATCACTGGAAAAAAAAAACTATAGATTTCAATTTATTAGAAAACTGTTGTAATTGAAGTCGCTCCGCAGTAATTCAGATTTCCCGCCGATGGATTCGGACTAACCGTCCAATTATAATAGGGAGAGATTTAATGAAAATTCAATTTATAGTATCGAAATTGATCTCTAACAACACGAAGAATCGGTCGAGTATTTTCTATAAAAGTATGCGCGAAATTTAGGTTCATGGATTTTATTATACCGAAACGAAAATCTAATACCCTATCAACCCCCCCACACCACCCCCCCTCATTCGATCTATAGTTTTGTACGCGATTCCAAATGTATTTAGGGCAATATAAATACACCCAGAAGGAGAAAAAATGTTCCACGCGACCTAAATGTTTAAATAAATAAAATAAAAAAAAATAATAATAAATAAATAAAATAAAAAAAGGGGGGGGAACCAGTGGGTTTCTCCTCTAATTGTTGACTATTGTAGCTAGTGCCTATATAAATGTTGCTTGTTGTATAATTTTACAGTTGTAACAATAAAAGTATGCAAAAAAAAATTAATATAATTCGAGTTCCGGTCGGTTGAATAATATTCCTATCAGCGTCTATTCTGTTGGCGAGGTCACAATGTCAATTATTTCCGCCCCGATAACAATGAATATCGGCTATCTAATTACAATAACAGATTTTGATCTCCATCGTTGATCGGTATTTTCATCGTAGGTTCGGTCTTTTGCTAGAGCGGTTTTGCGGCCGCTCGCCGTCTTCAGTAGCGGTGTTAGTCACTTTGGATGTTTTTCGGGCGTCCCCACTGCACTGTCACTTTCACTTGTGCTGCAGTGTTTGTCATTTTTGTCAGTGACTGACACAGCGCTACTGAAGATGGCGAGCGGCCGCCGAAACCGGTCTAGCAAAAGACCAAACGAGCGAGAGAGGAGACAGAAACACAACAAACCTACGGAAAACATACGGTTTGTTTTCATCGTTCACAAATCGTTTTCTTTAAATTAAGTCTGAAAAAAATACTCGGGAACACAATATTTGGGTTTCCGAAACCCATTGAATTAAAGCAAACTGTCCTCACCCCACTTGAGTCTATGTACTAATGTATATATAATTATAAATTGTTTTTCAAAGATAAATTGGATCTTTTGGATTTGGCATTTTCTCCATTTAATTACCACTTTTGTAACCTACTTTTTTCCTTTCATTCCTCGTGCTACCAAATCACTAATTATAAATACTTAATAAAAGAAGGTTTCTCTCACTTTTTATTTTTAAATTCAATTTAGTTTCAGTCCCTTATATGCTCTAATGACTTAGGCTAAAATATATTAGGTGTACCGAAAAAAGTAATCGACAATTTGATAAGATGTATTTCGGTCTTGAGGAGGTCTTCAAGAGGGGGGGAATCGAAAATTACCCGGAAAAGTGGCCAGAGAGTTGTCAATAATATCGGTGAATAAATAGTAGATTAATAATTAAAGTTTCTTTTTTAGCTAAATAAAATGAATTCCAAAGTATAAATGTTGATTACTTTTGGGTACCCCTAATATAAAACAACATATAAAAAGTATTATTATTAACGCATGCTTTAGTAATAATATTCTCCTCGAATGGGGAGATTTTACGCGCTTACCTTCAGAAGTGATCAGGACGGGGTTCGGAGCCGGCAGAAGTCACAAAGTTTGAAATTGAAAAGGCAACCAAGAGTCGTCCAATTCAGACCCGATCTTGGATATTCAGACTAGGACAAGGGTTTCTGAGAAAACTGATGTTAATACTTTTAGAAATTTTAATAACTCTCCTCTGTACTTACTTCGATCAGTTAATAATATTAAAACAGAAAAACATGTTAAAATTAATCGACCGAATAACAACCAAACTTATGAAGAAACATTGTTATATTTAACATTTTAAATTTACATTTGTACTAAGAGGCGATTCTATTATATGAAGGGGAATATATTATATATACATATATCGTGATTCATTCGTCTTTTTTTATTTTTTATTAAAGTCGCTCGGTGTAATAAATAAAAAAAGTGCCCATAAAATGCGATGATTTATAACAGAAATTACAACAAAACACACGCACACATACACACACAAACACGCGGATAAATTTTAGAAAATACCACAAAATGATTGTTTCAATCGATAAAATTTAAAGTTCATCGTGCAGTTTGAACGACTGCAAAATATTGATTCTTTCTTCCATTTCGGTTTGTTTCTCTTTGCTGATTTTCCCCTTCATCAAATTTTCAACTCGCGACGATTCGTTCTGGATGAAATCCTTTCCTTTCTCGATCATTTTACGCATGATCTGTAATGAAGAATGAAAAAAAAAATCATTAGACGAAACACTTTAATTTTAAAAATCATTTTCTTAAAACAAATCGCACAAAATACAGTTACCGACTACAGAGATGTTGGCAACAGGTTTCACTAACTTTAACCGAAGAAGGATTAAGTTCATCATAAAATAGGCATTATTTCGCGAAACCATAGAATTGAATATGTTTAAACACATCATAAATATATGTATACAAAGCATACAAAAGGCCTCCCCTCCACACAAGCCGATGATAAATGATCAGTCCTTGTAATTGAATTGTGTTACAATGCAGGAAATTCTGACTTTGTTCACGAAACCGCAAGGTTATCAATTGAATTCAATTGAACATAATTCATGCCATCACATTAAAAGTTTAATATATCACATTTTTGCTAAGCAAATGACTAAATAATTAACCTGTCAACGTTAACTTATTTATGAATACTACCAAAGTTTACTGTAATTACTTGAAAAAAAATACAAAACATGTATCGCTCCATAGGTCTTTTTATGTCCACGAATATTTGAATATCGATTGATAAACATTTGTTGTAGTTTTTTCCTTTAATCACGAATTGAAATATTTTCATTTGCGTCAGAATGAGGACCTCAATTTTACTAATTCGACACACATTTTTTAAACAATAGAAAAAATTAATCTTGAAAAAATCTATATTTATAGTTTTCATCTTTCCGTTATACCTTAACGTAGGTTTCGGCAGATTTAATTTCTCTGTTGCCTTTGGCCTCGTCCCACAGTTTCTCCGCCTGTTGCAAAAGCTTCTTCTGTTCTTCAGGGCCGGTTTCCCAAAATTTGACGGCAATTTTGTCGAAATCTTCCAGGCAACCCGGAAGACCAATATAGACACCCGACTTCGACCTGCACGAAATTTTCCGCAATCAACATTGACATTCATCGCACGAATAGAATTCGGACTAATTCATAGATTCCATTTTTTTACATTACCTTATGAATTTTTTCAAATTGTCGGCAGTAAAGTCCTTATCGTCTTTCACTTCGAAAGTCAGAGGTTCTTTTCCTTTAACGAAGAGTTTAACGACCGGAAAATCTTCCTTCTTGACGTTATACCTCAGTGCTAATTCCTCGTTGGCTTTGTCACCATAATCCTTCACTTGGACCTTTAAAATTGTCAGTTTAAAATTAAAAACTATGTTATATTATCGAAAAGCACGAAAAAAATAGATCGAAAAATGTTGAATGTTAACAAAAGGGATGAAATCTGCAATTTTTTTCAACATTGCTTATACAGCGCAATCTTATGCGGTGAAATACTGCAATCAATCAAAAATAGTGCTCCCGTTTTCTTCGTTTGACGAACGGAAAAGCGTCGATTAAATCTGAACAATTTTTCTGTATATTCGTTAAGAGAAACAAAATATATCAATTGCCGAAGAGCTTTGTGGAAACTTGCTTAACTTTTAGACACGTATAGAATAGAAGTGCAGAAGAAGAAATAGTAATTTTATTTGTTATAAACTGTACAATCCGGTTAATCTTTGGCATCTGACACCCCATGAAAATGCCCGTATTTACATTCATCATTTTAACGACCTGTCCCAATAATTAATTTTGTAAATAGGGGCATTTTCATGGGGTGAATGTGGTGAAATGAAATCCCTGGGGGGCCAGCTGCCGAAGATCGACCGAAATACCGAAATTTAATTAATTTTTTCCTTAAACGAGCGTGAGTGAAGATATAAAAAACTGAAATTTTCATCCAACTATCCTAGCTTCGAGGAATATCCAGTTGTTGGTTATATATAGCCGTTGAAATGACTATTACCTCCCCGATTAGCAAGTCCGGCGATGAGTAGGCGGATTCGCAGACCGCTTCGAACGCGTCGTGTTTCGCTCCGTACGGATACGCCGTGTCGAACTTTATCAGCGAGGCGGAAAATTTCGAAGTGATCTGTAACGAAAACAATTCAGTTCAGCATACCCGTTTCGTGGTCCTCGACGGGTTGATAATACCGTAGGTTCGTGGTGTTTCTGTCTCCTCTCTCTCTCGCCGGACCGGTTTCGGTGGCCGCTCGCCGTCTTCAGTAGCGCTGCGTTGTCCGGTCACCGTCGGCACTCTGGATGTCACTTGTACTGTAGCGTTTGTCAGTGGCTGACACACAGCGCTACTGAAGACGGCGAGCGGCCGCCGAAACCGGAGGAGACGGAGAGACGACACAAACCTACGGAAAACAATTTAAATAGAAACAAATACAAGACACTGATAATGTAATGCTTTGCACACTGCACGGACGGTTAATAAAAACGTAAATTATGTAACCGAAAACTGAGAGAACGTTATGAGAGGCATGCGAAAGTTTAAATACTATAGGCCTTCGGTCACCAACAAACTATACTTTCTGAACATAGATTTTTTTAATGCAACTTTTTGGTCACAATTGTAAATAGGAATAACCACGTACCTTATCGAACGAAAACGTGTCCAACTGAACACAGCCTTTGCAGGAGACGAGTTTGACGCAGAGGAAAATACCGGCTAATCCTATTATCAGATTTCTCATTATGCGGGTTGATATTTGTTCCGTGAATCGGAAATATTTCTCCGAACCGATTGAAAAGTCCGTAGAGGCGGCCGACTCGGTTTTTTTGAAACGGCGGATTGAATCGGTTTTATCACGGGCCAAAAAATGGAAAAAAAAAAACCCCCGTCTTTTAAAAATATAAAACAGATAACGGATTAAAACCGTGGCCGGACCCAATTGGCCGAATGGGGGGGGGGCCGCAAAGGCTGCCAACCCCACTTAAAACTAATCTTTAAAAATAACCGCTGGGTGCATTTTATTTACATTATTCTATTAAAATTCTAACAATAACAGTCGTCTTCAGAGTTTTTTTTCAAAGCCAATAGCACACTGGTTGATGAAAATAGAAAATGAAATATTTTTATTACGTTCAGTATACACGCGTGTCACCCGCAGCTCGATAGAACTGAAATGAATTAATTGTTATGAAATAACGAACGCTCAATTATTAACGAATTGGAAATAAAAAATCTCAAAATGTATTCGTCTTTCAATGTATAAAACACAGGAATTTCAGTTTGGAAAGAAAATCACAAGTCTTCAAATATTAATCATTTTTTCGGTTTATCCGATTTTGCGACGTTTATTCATATTAATTACAGCTGAAACAAACTTTAACTAACGATTTAATTAACAGTAACTCCTGTTTTAACTATATACCCTTTGTCCAGTTAGTTCTGTAGCCTTCAAAAGTTTCACACCAGTGATTTTGTTACTGGATGATTACACGATTATAAAATGAATACCAATTTTCCGCTTATATTTTCTTCAAATTTTATCTCAATTTCAGTTATTTATTTACATGTTTTATAAATTTATTTTCATTCGAAAATGACTTGTTCGAAACACTTAATAATTACAAGATTCCCGAATTTATTATTTATTTACTCTGCTTCTAATAGCGATGATTTCAGAAATGCTTATTTTATTGATTAATTAAGTGTATTTTCCACACAAAAATGTCATGTTTTTACTAACCACTTCTAGGTTTTCTTTTATTCGTCAAACTGTGTTCAGATATTCTCAATTCTAAATGGGTATTCGGGACCTTATTAAAACTGTCGATGCGACTATTACTTAGAATTAATTGACATCACACAAATAATTAAATTAGATTTACTACTAGTCCTTTATTGTATACACCATTGGTACATAACTTCTGCCGAAACCATTACTTGGTGACAAAAAAATATACGAAACGTGTACAACAAAGAGGCTATTTTGAATAGTCGATAAAATTGTTTTAATTCTATTTCACAAAAAAAAATTCAATGGAGACGGGACATTTCATGCGTATAAGAAATAATGTTAGAAATGCCCCTTAAAATGAAAGAAACGATAGTTCTGCAATTGATTCTTAAAACTATACAAAATATATTTCACAAGATTAAAAATAAATAAAAAAAAACCAATCTTCAACATTCACTACCTCACACAGATTAATGGATATATCTAATAACATAATTTAAACCTACATACTACGTAAATAAACTTATTGGTGAGTTCTTTATTTTTAAAAACTATAATGATTCGATGAAAAATTAATACTAACTCTAATAAATCACAATAGCTTATTAATATACAACATTTATTTATATTATAGGCGGAAATCAACAAAACTAATCTACGGTTTTCAAATAAGCCTTCAAAGATCCCATTTAAGAAGACCGCTATAATTTTATTTTTCGCGGCCAGTCCGAGAGTAACGTACGATTTACACCAAAATAAACTTGCGTCGATTATTTCATTTTTAATAATATTTCCCGATTACATTGTACACACATATATATATATATATTTCAGATTAGCACTATAATGGTATGCTACATACGGTGTTGAAAGAAGGGGTTGCTGAAAAAATAGACGATTTTAAATTGAGAAAAAACAGTTTGAACAGTTTAAATCAATTGAAATCCCTATCGGGGAGTGCGAGCGGTGCGACAAGGGTCCAGTTGTAGAGTATCAAACAGATCCAGCTCGATACTATTTTGACCCACATCGAAGCGGAATTGGCATTCAGAGTCTCCAGTGTCGAATTGGGCCTGGAAAACATTAGAGTAATTTCATTCAATCGGTGTAAGTAACAGCAAATCGACATGTACATAATTTTATTCTACTTACAGGAATCACTGGAAATAAACGGACGCATTTTATATTTTTATCGTATCAAATGTCCTGTATAGAATCGCGAATACTTACGAGTACCAATTGGTAAGCGTCATCATGACGTAGAGCGTCGCCAGACCGAACATGACGTGGAAAAACGACCAGGAATAAGCGACGGCGTCTGATTCGTTGTCCCAAACTTTGCTCGATTCTGCGTTATTCTCGCCCGCTTCACCGCCTTCAATACTGCCGGTCTCTGGAACATTAACGGACAAGTTACGTTAACGCCGTCTAATTTCAGTTATCAATCGGTTAAATATGGTTTTGTTAAACTTTTAACCTTTAACGGAAAGTCGAATAACGATCTAATTTTCAAAGTTTTTCGGCGTACCGTTTCATGTGATCGTTTAACCCGTTGCCGTAAATGACTGCTATAGCCGTCCGATATTTAGGCAAACGACGGCTATACATTTTAATCGATAAATAAAGAACGGCGTTAGTGCGAAATGACATGATGAGCAAATGACGGTTATAGCCGTCGACAGTTTTTTAGCAAAAACTGTGGTCAAATGTGATAATTTTCACTTCCAAATATACAACTTACAATCGATTTCATCTGGCAGCCATAAACAATTGAAAAAAAAGTGTGTTTCTGAGCGACATCGTCGAATAAAAAGTGTGCGGCAACGGGTTAAAATATTATTCATTTACGATAAAGGGGATTGCTGCCTTCATATACGAGGCACGAGAAGTAACGAATTTGTATATGAAACAAAGTTTCAACCACAACCCCCACAAACCTTCAATAAAATATTATCCAGTGTCAATAAAGTTCTAGCTTCTAATTTCATACTGAACGTGTTCATTCAAAATTGAAATTTTATGAATTGTTACCATTTCTAAAAAATAATCGATAATAATAATAAAAAAATAAATAAAAAAAAAAGTAAAAGAGTAAAATTTAATGTTGTCAAGCTAATACGTGCACCTATATACCATTCAATTTTTACACAAAACCAATTTCAAATTAACCTTCCTGAACAAATCTAAATTGAGACAATAAACAATTGGAAGATTATAAATTGTAACCAACTTTACCACTCAAAGATTCGATTATTGAAAATGATTAACCACAGTGCATGATATTCAATGAAAATACTCGATGCCGAAAAATAATAAATACCAATGGCTCCATCTTGATCCCGCAAGGGTTTTATTTATAATAGTATATAATTATTTATTCAAGTACTGTTATCATTTTTCAGCCCTCCGATAAGTATATATTTGACATCAAAATTTGAGGGCTGAAATCCATTTGATGACTGAAAATATCCAACCGATATTTAAAAATATTGTTCTTGAAACTTATGTAAACTTATTTAACATAAAGATTCACATTTGCATTAAAAAAAATAGTTATGAAAAACCTTACAACACCCCCAAAACACAAAATATTACCATTCAAGTTGAAGAAATATCGTTATTAGATACCAACAATTCCATGAAATAATAACAATAAAATTCTAGCATGTTACTTTCCTGGATTTCTCATTTCACAGAATGAATGAAATTGCTGAAATTTGAATTACTACTATATAATTTATGTTCGCGTAGCATAAGTTGAGAAGAGAATAAACACTGTTACTCAAACTTGCTCGTGTGTCAAAGCCAGACTGATAAACCTGCTGGCTACGGTTTTAAATACAAAAACATAGTGAGACCAGAAACACAGAATTCAGAGTTTCATTTCAATTTTTGTATGAAGGCGAACTAAAAAAGAACAATCACAAGTTAGTACACTGCAACAATAATATAACTTTAGGGAACCAATATTCAACAGACGAAATGAGATAAAGCATTAATCGTGTGAGAATATTTCACAACCATCGACGCGTTAGCCAAAAATTCATCAAAAACCATATTTAAAACTAAATAAAATAGCATTAAATTTCATAGCATTAAAATTATTTAGAAAAAAAATTTCAGACAAAGTATACCACTACTGGCAGAGCTCTACAGTCCGTACCATAATTTTATAGCGTGATATGTTTTCTTTTTGGTGTCGAGTACACACCAAAAATAGTGAGAAACAACTATAATCTGGTTTTCTAACTCAGTAAGGGATAGAAAAATTAGTTCCCTACCTTCATTATCAACCAGGTTGCCGCTGTTTGATCGCACTATAAAAACAAGAAAAAAACTGATGTTAACACAGGACGGTGTTCAGGTTTTAAATTTGAAAAGAAAATGTCACTAAGCGACAATACTCTTCGGAGTCGTCGAATTAAGAAATGCCATGAATGAAAAATTAATTTTCGTAATCTAAAATTGGTTATCATAAAAAAATAATCAGGAATGACATACAATTCAATTACAGTTTATACGATAGAGCACCAAATTTTTTCATCATTAAAAATTTCTGTAAAGTTTCATCAGTTGTAATTCTAACGAAGTTCACGAGTTCTTCACAATTTAATTAGTTGAAATTTGCACTCGAAGCAAATGTCGGTCCAACCCTGGGATTCAATTTTTCTTCGACCGTAAATTTCAACTTTATCAATTATTTCTATTAAAGGTTTTCACAAATTAAATCTCTATTCTCCGAATTGACATGGCCATGTTATATGGCAAGGATAAATTTGAATCGGAAACAATAATTGTCACGAGTAAAAATGTTTTCTAAAATTTCTAAGCTGAAAAGAAGATTGAAAAATTAAAATACTACAACAGAAAAACAATGTCACGATATTTATATAATTTTAAATAAGAAACAATACCTGCACTGTGGTCAACTACGTTAAAAAGGGGATTTACAGATTTAAAATTAGTTTTAAGTTCACAGCGAAATGAAATTACCTGCTCCGTTATCTTTCACGAGAACACGATCGGACATTGTAATCTTGGAGGACTTCGAGGCTGTCCTGAGGGAAGAGTACAGGACGCAGCACATCCATATTATCAAGCCCACAATGCTTTCGGAATCGAATGTCACTTTGCTCTTACTTTTACCGATTAGCAGGAAACCAGGATTGCAGTCTCGATCTGCGGACGCGAAGAACATCGATGATAATACATAAATGTACGGCCAATTCGCAATATATATTGTGAACCAATCTTCGCACGATCCCTTTCGTGAAACCTTTTTTTCGCAAAGGATAACAAATTTTACATACATTATGAATACAATAATTCTGTACAAATATACAACTCGTTGTATTTTATATTGTAATTTAAAAAAATTACCCGGATTGCTGGCAAGGGCTGACCAAGTGAGGTAGACCACGTAGAGGGTGACAACCGATGACTGTAACAATCCCGACCTCGGTTGTACCTCCTACAAGACGGCAATACAAAATAATAACCGTATTACAAGAAATATGATTAATTGTAAATTATATAACGGGGATAATCAAACAATTTACCTGAACTGCAGGCAAAATCGAAACAACACTGGCAATCACGCAAACAATCAGGTTGATTGAAATAAATGCTTTGTTTAGAGCGCAATTGTCCGACTGAAAATACGAAGAATTATTTTATTAAAACAAAAATAACCGCAATATATTATAATAATATAAATTAATACTAAAGTGTTTTCTATTTAATTTGGCAAAGAAATGTCTGTGCGTTTATATATTAAGTTTCTTTCATTAATGATCCTTTTTTCCTTCTCATAAAATAATCGAGTTTGACCCTATTTGGGGAAAAGTTGAAGTTATCCGAAATAAGCCCGGGTGTAGTTAAAATTTTTAAATTACCGCTGTAAAGTAGACGTACAAGATGACAATTCCAGCGATGGACAATATGTAATTAACCAACATGGCTATTATCAGTGCAGCATACCTGAAAAATAATGTATACTAGTTAATAATAAACACGTAACAATTAAGATAACGAGATGATGATACTTCAGTTTTATTATGAACGAATAATCATTCAAATAATTCTAAAACTCGATACAAATTGATTTTTTCCGAGCTTTCATCCATCGAATAAATATGTTTGTTTTTCCATTAATCGCTAGCTACCCGTGAATAAATTAATTTGGTCAAATATTAAAATATACTACTGTATTATTAAACACAAAAATTAAACCTTTACTATACCAAAAAAAAATAAATAAATTACCATTTCTTCGATTCGGTTTCTTCAAAGTTCGTGACCCAAGCTTCGGCCCAGGAATGGGCGAAATCAACTATAAGTATGAGTTGGACTATAATGAATGCGAGACCTCCGAATAGGCCGACATACATCCAAGTTGGACCGAACCAACCTTCGGGTATGAAGAATGCTCCGATCATTCCGCCAATTACGATCAAATATTTCAGTCCCCAGAACCTGAATTGGGCACAACGAAAAATACATTAAATGTAATATAATTAAGAGAGCAATAATACAGTTTCTAATTGTTAAATGAATATATAAAATATAACTGTACGCATCATGACTTATGCATAAGTCAGGACCCGATACTGCACCACAATTAATTTATATAACCGATCTATTTCGCAACAATAAATATTACTGTGTAAAAATATTTAACTAATAAATGTATTCTTTTTAGCTCATGATCACTGTTCTTGTTTCAGTAATGAAGGTGGTAAGCCCGTATATCTTCCCTAGTTTCTATCACTTATATATCGGGGCTTATCAAATGCCTCTGTGCGGAGGAGGCGCTAGCATCTATTCATATTTTGCTTTTCGTCAAACGCTCAACTACTAATAGGTGTACGACGGCAAAGGGAACAAACAAAGAATACCCATTCTGTATTCCGGCTCGGTGATCCTTCGACGATTTCACGCCGATCATAATGATGGCCATCAAGAAGAAGAACAGCGAAAGAGCGAAGCACAGTCTGTAGACAGCGAGGTAACCGACGGCGGAGTCACAGTTCACAGCCGGGACGATATTGTACGTACTGTTATTGCAAAATGGTACCTGAATAAAAAAAAAGAAGGAGAGACATCATTAGGGTGAAAGGATAAATGGTTGAACTATAAATTTAAAAAAGAAAATTTTTAGTTTTATTAACCGACTTTTAACGATTGTTAGGTTAGAGAACCGACCTCCAGGTTCCGAGGCACACTGAGAGGCTCCTCATTATATCATATTTACTCGGTAGTAATATAGAATTTGCATTACGAAAGGTCACGTTATAATGTCCACCCCACCGCCTCCCATCGCCAATTCTGCGCAGCGCTAACCGGTATAATGTACTGTAATGTATAGTTGAAATCGAACGATACCTTCTGTAAAGCGGACTGCAGTCCGGGAGCCAGAAATATACAGCCCATGACCGTTCCGACCAGAAGCATGAGGGCGTACATTATTCTCGAAGAGGTAGAATTTCTGCAAGAAGGGCACGCCGAACAGCACAACCCGACGGCCGTGCTGCCGCAACAGCAGGCAAGCTGAACACAATCAAAATTATCCAGCTTAAACATTTTTTTTTCTCTTTATTGATATAGCTCAATGGGGGTAAAAGTCTCGTTATGCGTCCATCAATCTTTAGGGTTACGAACGACATAGTGCCGTTTCGTCGATCACCCTATTTATAGCTAACTCGGTATTTTCAAACCATAAGTATTTCAAAAGTGTTCGCCAATAACCGGAAGAACGTAGAAGAAATATGTACAAAAACATTGGGCACAAGTTTCTCATTAACTAATTTAATATACCTGTTATGTTGTCTGCGAGGGGTTGGAATACTGTAGGTTCGTGATGTTTCTGTCTCCTCTCGCCGGTTTGGTCTTTTGCTAGACCGGTTTCGGCCGCTCTCGCCATCTTCAGTAGCGCTGTGTTAGTCACTGTTAGCACTTTGGATGTTTTTGGGCATCCTCACTGCCCACTGTCACTTTCACATGTACTTTCACATATATATAAACGACTGACATACTGACAGACACTACAGTACATGTGAAAGTGACAGTGGGCAGTGAGGATGCCCAAAAAACATCCAAAGTGCTAACAGTGACTAACACAGCGCTACTGAAGACGGCGAGAGCGGCCGAAACCGGTCTAGCAAAAGACCAAACCAGCGAGAGGAGACAGAAACATCACGAACCTACAGTATTTCTCATTAACGTTACTTGTTTATTTTTCTGTCTCAAAAAAGCATTAATAGACATCGATATACGACTCTGTAAGTAGTGATTTTGAATTTATAACTGCCAAATTCTAATAAAACAACTGATAACAGGCTTACATATTTCATATTAACATTCAGTAAGTATTCAGCTAAAGAAAATTGATCGCAAGCTTAACCTACAACTGACTATTTTATAATTTAAAACAAGTAGTTTTTTAAATCAAATTCATAATACAAATTAATTCAGATTTAAAAGCGAGAGATATTCTGAAACTATATGGTAATTTGAAAAAAAATTAACATTTTCTAACGTCCGTTCAATACATATTTAATTAATTTATATTTATTTCGATTAAATTTTCTTGACATCGCTCTGTCAACATCTGGGTCTCAAGACACACATTTTATTAACATATGTAAACTAATTTAGTATAGATTTAATTCCAGCATATTATTTATATGCAGGATATTAATCGTAAAGGGTTTTTCCTAATTTAATTCCCGGAATACATATTTCCCGAAACTGATATTTCACAACATTTTTTTTTACTATTGTCTTTGAAGTTATTTTAAACAGATTACTCTTCAAGAAGTTAAGAACCTAGAATTTTTTCCTTAGTTCACGAGTATCAGATTATTAACATAAACGTATAAACATTATCCAAGAATTATATAAATGTGGTCGAATAAGAGAAAAAATTGTAAATGCAATCTTTGAGCTTGATGCACAGAGTATGCGTTGCTCATGAAAACATAGATAAAAATAAAGATGCAGTCTAATAATAACCGGAAATAAACATCCGGCACTACGGACGTATAGAAAGTCATCTTAATATTTACAAGAAAATCAAAAATACAATTTGTATTTAAAATATTCTATTACCGATATCCTCAACTTTCTTTTCATCGTAAACCTTTTTACCATAACCACGATTGTTTCATGATCTTATAAGTTTGCAAATTAATATTATCACTGTTGTAAGAAGTGATGAAAATAATTTTTTTTTTAATTATTTTGTCGACACAATTTTAAAATACAATCAGTGACATCGATGTTCATGCAGCACTAGTAATAAATTTAGGAATAGCACTATGAGTAATACGGAGAACCCCACCGGTTTTCCCCCTGACTTTTACAGTTATTTATTTTCCCGGAATATTTAAATCACCCGGCCTTCACTACCTTTTCATTCATAACGTCTGTAAGGAACCGAAAATAAATGCGAATAATAAAAAAATTCAATAACAAAATCACGAAAACACATTACGCAACATGTCGACGTTGAATAAAAAAATTTGTCCATAAATTATACGCCACACTGAACGATACTAAATTTTATACATTAAACAGGGATCTCTGATAATATAAAATCATAAATTTCAATAAATAGAAATAGAACATCAATTGCATAAGAGTGACATTAAAACAAATCGATCTAAACTATTATATAATAAGTAGGCTATGATTTTTTATTATTTTTAACTCTTGTATTTATTGTCATAATTGACATTGATGCAGCACTAATTACATATTTTGGAATTATGCTATGAGTTATTATATAACTTTCAGATAATGTTTATTGGAGTTAATCGTTTTAATGTTATTTAATCAGGTACAAATGCTCGTGAACTAAGGAAAAAATTCTAGGTTTTTAACTTTTTGAAGCATAATCTGTTTAAAATAATGGAGAACCCCACTGGCTTTTCCTCTCGTTTTTTAATTTCATTTATTCCCCCGATAGTCGACGACTACATTTCAATGAGTCTGTAAGGATCGTAAAATACAAAACAAACAACAAAAATTCAATATCAAATTAGGCGAACACATTATGCGACATGTTAACATTGAATGACAGAAGATGTCCACGAACGGAAATAAAATAAAAGGTACAAAGAATACTAATTAATAACAAACGGCATCTCTGATAATCATAAATTTTAACGTCAATTTGATAAGGGTGACATTAAAACAAATCGATCAAAACTATTACATAATAGTAGACTATGATTTTTTTTATTATTTCCAACTCTTGTATTTATTGTCATAATTGTAAAATACAACAATCGACACTGATGTAGCGCTAGTTACAGATTTATGAATTATGAGTATAACGGAGAAAACCCCACTGGTTTTTCCTCTCGTTTTTTAATTTCATTTATTCCCCCCCGATAGTCGACTACATTTCAACGAGTCTGTAAGGATCGTAAATATACAAAAGGAATAATAAAAATTCAATATAAAATTACACATTGTGCAACATGTTAACATTGAGTGACAGAAGATGTCCGCGAGCGGATATTGAATAAATGCTACAGACGACAAACGGTCATCTCTGATAGTGTTTAATCGTAAATTTTAATAAGTATAAATGGAACGTCATATATTGGTATAAGAGTGACATTTGGAGGAATCGATCACTGACTGGTTTCATAATAGGGGGGGGGGTTGATTGTTGATTTTCTGTTGAAAAATCGCGCCCGATTATTGTTACCTGCGCTGCGGAAAAAAGTCCCAAAACTGCACCCATTTTCTTGGGCAGAAAACCGAGTTCAGACCGGGGCAGAAATCAACGAAATTACAACCTCAAACTCGACAAACTTCAAACGGCGGACAACAAAACAATGTCCTCCGTACGAGGACAAAGAATCAATCTACCAGGCCGGCCAACCGCACCAGTTCAATTCACACCTGGAAACGGAAAATTTCCATTTAAATTTAAATTTTACGGCCACCGATATTTTCCCGACAGTAAAAACGAACATTATTAAATTACGATGAAACTGAAATTCTCAACGAATTTTCCGAAAGCTGTACTTTTTTTATCTAATTATACACCTGTCATATAGTCGCAGTTTGAAATCTGTACTAAGTTTCATTTTACGATCTTTCCCAAGGCCGGCAATATAACAATTACAGATACCGTTTACAAATTTTTTACAGAATTAAATACGTCCTCCTATCAACCCGTTACCGTACATCGGTTCAATCTCATCTTTCCATCCATTCGATGCGCCATTCATGAGACAGAATGAAAACTTATCTGTTTAAATCTTTCGTCCACGTTTTTATACTATAATTATTATTTCGATAAGTAATTCCAAAAAATTTTATACCCAGCAAAGATTATGGACTCCTATTTCACATTAAAATGTTATTTCTAAGAATGAATGACTCCATTTTATATATATATATATATATATATATATATATATATATATATATATATGAAATGTTCTGTGTTAATAGATTAATTTAAATGTTAATATCATTACAATTACATGCAATTAAATGTAGTAATTCCGTAGTCTGACAGTTTGGAGTTTGTATTTATATATCTAAAAAAAAAGGTCAATTCGGAAATATTTGGTTACACATATTCGGGTATTCAAAGACAATATTTTTTTGGGTTTAATTCTTAAACTAACTTATCCTGTTTTTTAATTCTGTACGGAGAATCCAACTGTTGCCTCCAAGTTTCTGGTCATGCCTTCAGGCCGTTGACTTTAGGCTAAATCTATTTAAAAAAAAATAAAAATTAAATAAAAATGTACAAAATATTAAGGACGCACCAATTTCAAGAATAAAAACTCACAGAGCCTTCTCGTTTTTATTTCAATATACCTAAAAATAATTTAACATCAATGTACAAACACGTCGGTGTGGAATCAATTTACTGTTTATTATTAAGTTTTTTTTTATTTTAATAAAATAACAGCTCGCGCTATTAATTAATACAAATCGAATACGAATTGTCGCTTCGAAACTTGACAGTCCTGAGATTTTAAAGTCCCTATCGTTTAGAGAACTCGCCTAAAATTTGTCCACCAGTTGGAGTATGTGCTGCTGTTCTTGCCCTTTCCAATCGGGATCACCGTCATCTCCTAAATTGCCGGCGTATTCTGAAATACGAAATTGGTGATTAGATAACTGGCCATATTTTATAATTACTACACGGTTATTATTATTATTTCAATTTATAATACCCCTCATGATGTGTCGTATTGTTTTAAGCGACGCCCCTCTTTGATTGAGAATTAGTGTAACTCTCTGTTTGACGCTTGGAGGGCTTCCGGCGCACACTTCCAACATTATATAATCTATCAATTGCAACGTGAAGAGACCACCGTCAAGTCGTTTCAAATATATCGAATCTTCGTCCTCGTCGAAATCGTCTTTACCGGCCTGTAATATAAAAAATTACAGTGCTAAAGACGTTATTACTTCATTGCCGCAACTGTAAAGTAAAATCGGCAACGTTGATGTTGAAGAAGCTCGAATAACACAAAGAGCATAACGGAGGACCGCCACACTGGCTTCCCCGTTTTTTAAAATTTTATTTATTTTCCTGATATATTTAAATCACGTGGCCACATCCTATTCAGGAACATTCGGTACGTCGAGACTATGTAATTTGGCACTGCGCTAGAGTACGACCGATGGATATTTACCCTGTTCTCGATTTCGTTGTCGATTAAGTCGACTTTGTCCATATATTTAAAGTGCAGTTCCAGCAACCGGTCGACTTTTTCGTAATCGTTTTCGGTAAATTTGCTCAACAGTCTGGACCTCTGAGTGCCCCTGCAGTTGCGAAGCATCGATCCGATAATTGACACAACATGCTCTGTAACAATTTAAGCGATAGTTATTTTTCGGAAATAAATTTTGTTTTCAGAAATGCGTTGAAACGTTTTAGCGAGAGAACACATTTATTCACCTTCGTGTTCTTCAGCCGTCAGTACTTTTTTCCTGTTTTTCTTGGGTGTTTTCATAAAGAGTGGAAATATCGTCCTAAGGCCAAGGATATCAACGAACTTATTGCAGTTCTCCCTTCCATCAGGTCCAGCCAGTGCATAATTGACCACCTTCAATGATCCATTTCTACTCAACTTTTTTTCCCTATTTATACACGTAATATACGCATTTAAGACAAAACAAGTTGTATTAATAAATATAAACTGTGGACTCTAATCAGAAGTAACAATTAAAAAAAAATTAAGTAACAAGATTATTTATGTTGATTATTTCTATTTAAATAACTTCCTTGCGCACTGGGCAGTTGGAATATTAAATATGAATTCGGCTAACGACGATAGCGACAAAATAAATTACCTCAACATCAAGTTCATAAGTTGTAATCCTTCCCCCTTTAAAAATAGATCTTTGTTACCCGCTATCATTAAGCTACAGCACAATGAATCGAAAAGGTTTTCCATCACTTCACATTCCTCGGCGGTATTCGGATCGTGTCTTTTGTATTGCTGAAAATTCGTAATGTAAAAATGACAGCCCATTAGTTGAAATATTTTTAAAAGTAAAACAGATAGACGCGATTTCCGAATAATAGACTGATTGAAGAACTTACAGCAAGCTGCTGAAGAAGCGTGTCTATTCCACCGAGTTCTCCGAGGAGTATTTTGTTCTCTTTATTGTTCTGCAACAGGATTGAGAGAATTTCACTAGCGTACAACCTGTTCTGATCGGACGGCAACTTCGATTTGATCCTTTTCAACAGCCACTGCATTAGGCCCTGTTTGCCGATTTCGCCAACCAACTGCGGCCTCAGTTCGACCAGGTTTTCAATTATCGCTGATCGAATAATAACAATTATTAAATATAAAAAATTTATTTCAAATTCAATAACAAGCGCAAAACCGTTTTCAGACACTTTATAATTTATCCTCTAAACTATGCTGGAACACCGATTATATTAAATATCTAATAAAAATGAATACGTCCGAGATAATGAAAAAAAAAAATGTTCACCGGCCTTAATTCTCTTTCGTTTCAATTGTGTTTCAAAAAATGCTAGAACGCTTGTTAGGAATTGTAACCATTTGTAAGTCATTAGACACCTCAATAAAAATAACTCTCACACTATATAACTCTACTGCTTTATGAAATTACTTATTGTTTCCTTTTAGACAAGTGAAATATTATAAATTAAAACAATCAACAAATGCATTCCAATAAGTGTAGAAAAGGTAACATTTTACTTTTCCTTCGACGGTTTTTTTAATGAAATTTTCTTGAAGATAAAAATTATTATATACCCAATGAATTATGAACGCCGTCCGCTTCTTCCTTCACGTTTTCGTCTAATCTCTGAAGATTGTGCAACAACAAGGAGCACACCTGATGATTCAATAACGCCTCGACCAAAGCTTCGGCTCCCTCGACGCTTTCGTGAAGAATATCAACATCGGTCAATTCCTTGCAACAAAATAAGTTTTACACCGATTGGATTTTGTGCTATACATGTCGCTACGGCATATTAGCATCGATAATATTACAAGAAATACAATTTTCATCCAGTCGTTGAACCGACTTTAATTCATGATACTAATCATTCCACCGATTGTAAATATAAAAAATGACTACATTCAATAAAAATGCGCTTACTAATAAAATTCACCGATGAAAAAATATAGTTCAGTCTCGAGTGAATTCTCATTTCATGAATGAAAGGTAATTTATTCATTTCTTGAATATATGAACACACTACGTATTATTTAATCTCCGTACTTTCATCGCAATATAACCGACTGTAAATGTCGACTAATTCCACGTTTGTGCGTTACTCACCTGTAATAAATCTACGACTGCGACGGCAACATCAGTATTTTCATGGGATAAAAGTTCGAGCAAAGAGGGAACAGCATTGAGCTGGACCATAATGGGATACAGGTCGGGTACAGTTGCAACGGCGTGTAATTCTTGAATCGCCTCATGCAGTTCAACTTCAGATTCCATGAACCTGAAACAAAATTTATCATTATTTAGTAATCTGATCAAATGGCATTCATTGTACTAAAATATTAAGCTAAAATAAATATGCGGTTATACATTATTGATATTAATATAGTAATGTATATTAATATACATTAATATAGTTAAAAGATACTAATCTTAATAGTTAAAAGAAACTGATTTTATAGGTTTAATAGCGTATAGATATTTTTTTGTCACCAACTGGCGATTTTTCCAGAATTTTTCTTACCGGAAGCCAGATTTTATCATGAAAACCTTCTGATATAATACTCTAGTTTACGAATGTTAATTGTTAAAATATGAAAGAAATAATGGAATAACGAGAGGTTTCAGTAATAATAATATGTATGTATAAATCAGATTGTTTTCTAATCGCCAATTCGTCCTGAAGTTAGACCAGACGAGATTTCATTCCGAATTTATTACAACGCGAATAGCATTTGTAATCAATTTTAAAATCGTACATTTTGGTTTATTTTTTTGTGCGGCAAAATTGCCGCCATTCGGATCCCCCTAATAGTTTTCTATACCGCAACAAAGAATAACAAGTAAGTTTGAAAGCACGTGTTGCCTCAATAATTTGACGTAACACTACCGAAGACAGGGAAAACTTCTATAAGACCAAATCAGTGAAGAATTGAATTAATGTTCGTGCAGATATTTATTTTCGGAGTTTTGAATGTAGGGATTTATATCGGGAACGGATCGTGCGTTAACAATTTTACGAAGGATTGATTTCACTCATGCTGTTGATGAGTCGGGAATTTCAAAAAAAATTTTTCCTTTTTTTCTTTTTTTTCCTTTTTTTCTTTTTTGTCTTTTTTTTCAGTTTTTTCCTTTTTTTCGCTTCCCATTGTATTCTCCATACTGTTTTTTCTCTATTATCTTTTTTATTTTTTTATCTATTTTATCTATTTTTTCTTTTTTATCTTTTTTTTTAATTTTTTCCTTATTTTCTGTGGTCTTTTATCCTAATTTCAAAAAAATTTTTTCTTTTTTTGCCTTTTTTTCTTTTTTATCTTTTTTTACAGTTTTTTCCATTTTTTCCCTTCTCATTGTATTCTCCATTCTGTTTTTTCTCTTTTATCTTTTTTATTTTTCTTATCTTTTTTATCGATTTTTTCTTTTTTATCGATTTTTTTTTTCGATTTTTTATATATTTTTTTTTTTTCCCTTTTTCCTTATTTTTCCTGCAGTCTTTTATCCTAAATTACCGCGCATATAAGATTGCACATAATTGGGGAACAATGAAGGTGTAAATGCAAACTAGTATTCATTTATAATGACTCCTGTTGTAGATCTAGATCTCGACTCATTGATCCGCTCAATACTTTCGCTATATTGGGTGGCAAACTGTTTCCGTTTTACGTATGCATGTAATACCTTCGAGTTTCCCAGTATTGGCACTGTTGTACATCTTATTCGATTATTCCTTCTATTGGGTTGACAACTAAGTAATTGTGGAATTCGCCAACAATTGGTGTTGTACATATTTTAAGTACGTCAACATCTTTGCACGGATAAGCCGTAGATTTAGAACAGGTACGTATTCGAACCCGACCCCCTCGATAACTATTCCCGCACGTCGCTGACAAATGGTGCTATTGGTTTCGGCGAAGCCCTCCCGCGACCCAATTACAACACCTTGCATATTAACGGGAGATATTAGAAAAACAACATTTATAAAAGGAAAAAGTTACTTTTCCGCCATATCTGGAAATTTTATCCTCATCTCTTGGTTTTTCAGGGCCCTCTTTTCGAACAATAAAAGCATACGTTTCAGAGTGGTTTCATCGAGTATGTCATCCTGAAAATTCATAAAACTACATATTAGTTACGGTGTATATATTATATTTTCAGTATCGGTGATCGAATGTAATAACTAATAGATATTTGAAAAAGCGCATTTTATTCGATAGAAGAATCAGCCCCATTATTTAATATCCCATATCCGGGATAGATATAAATTTTAAAAAAGGGCGTTAAAACTGTAATTAGAAAAATATTGAAAATTATGTTTACGTTCTCAATTAACTATGGAAAATCTGTTCACATACCTTTAGAACGTGAATTGAAGAAAAATCAAATTTACTATATATATTACCAATGTATATTATAACTGATGATATTAGGCGCAACACAACCTACTCTTATCAGACTTAACCAACTGTAGTCACTCATATAAATACAGCGCAAGGAGATGTCCTTTGATCTGTTATACACTTATTATTATTTTTTTCGTTATTACTGGTTTTTCTTATAACTCTGTAGTTAGTCGTGCGTCTGTTACGAAGGTTAATTAATATTTTTTGATTTATTGCATCTATACCATTTTTAAGAATTTGTCCTTATATCTGTGCTTTCTGTTTTGTATTTTTTTCCATTTTTTCAGCATTCGTTCCACCGTCGTGTCTTGTCCCCATTTAGTAGCAAATGTGAGTGTTACTTTTGTACATCCCGATCTGAACCTATTTAGCATGATTTCCCGATAAGTATCGGAAAAGTCCAGTGTTGCGTCGTGTCTTTTATTTTCTTTAATTTCTCGTTTAATCAGTCGTTTTCACTTTGTTGTTTTTCTATTTGTATTTTGCGCTTATCGCCTTTTCTGTGTCCTGTCTTTTCAAGTCCGTTTGTACGTAACGGTCGTGTTTTCGTTGCTGCTAGTCCGTCTACTTCTTATTCATTTCCATACATTTGCATGGAATCCGTACAAGGGACGGGCACTGTATTAGTGTTATTTAATTGTTATATTTCGTATCTCTTCTGATATTTGTTTCTGCTACGTTTTGTGCTAATGCATTTTATGTTTAGTCATTTTTAATTTATTTTATCGCGCTTTAAAACTTTGAGTTCCTTTCGGTGTCACAATTGCTGCGGTTGTATGTCGCTCCGTTGTCCGAACCGTCCGTATATAAATAATAATAATATAAGCAAAAAAAAATAATAGAAACAACCTCTTTGATCTGACTGCTTTCGACGAGTTTCATAATCATATCCTGCTGCTCTTCCTGTCGAAGTCTTTCCTTTTCCAGTCTTTCCTGTTTCTCTTTTTCGAGCCTTTCGAGTTCCGCCGCTTTGACCTTCGCCAATTTCCTCATCTTCCTCTGCCTGTCGTATTCGGATTCCTCTTCGTCGTCGTCCAAATCGCCCGGATGTGGCCGTCTGGGCGTACTCGTAGGCTAAACGCACAGGTGGCAAATATATAAGGACACTGTTACGTTGTATATTATCAGTAACTGTGATAAAAAATATAACAAAATTGTTAATAACACTAGAAGTGATTAAATACTTGGAACCGCAGTCCTACGAATTTTCATGTCAAATAGCTACTTAATGCTAGAGGGAGAGAAGGTTATTTTACAATTTTTGCTACACTCGCAATATAAAGTTAAAATTGTAACGTGGTAGAGGTGTATAGTATTTATTCCTGAATTCGACACGACACAGCACAAATGCTTCATTCGACGATTTAAATAACTCACTTTAAAAGATAACAATTCTTCAACATCCATTTTTCAGGAACGGTTCACGACTTATAGCATCAGTATAACCTACTGGACAACAAGCGAAGCCAGAAACTAAGTTTTTTTTTATCCGTTGATAATTTTGATTTTAAATAGTGGAATTTTCGTCTTCCAAATAAAGAAAAGTCAGCGAATGATAATAATTTACATGCAAATTATTTTTTCGTAGGAAATAAAATAAATCACGAGAGAGCTAATTAAACTGTATATTTTTTATCTATATATTGGAATTTTAAAATGGCGTTTAGACAACCGGCCCCGATAGTTTTTCTTGAACGGAAAAACTGTTTTACAGTCGTTTCCACCGAATAAAATTATAAAAATATCGTTCTTATATTATTATTATTATTATATTATAATTATAAAAATAAACGGTCTTCATCTAGAACAGGGGTCGCCAACATTTTTCGGACGGTGGGCCATTTTCAAAATTAAATTTTTTACGCGGGCCGCACATTCAAATGTATCTTAAATAGTGCTTTTATATATCACATATACGAGTATAAATATTATTAAAAATAAATATAGAAAAAATTTATTTTTTATTGACACGCTATAAAAAAGGGAAAAAAGCTCCTCTCTCCTTCGTCCGCTTCTTCTTGCCGGCTCCTCTCTCGATTTTGCGAAATTTCTTAAATTGGGAAATTTTTTTTCCGGTAGATTTGAATAAAACGCGATTAAATTATTTTAACTCTATATTTGTAAATTGTCCGGTGCTTTTACAATATAAAATTTTAAAGGATTTTCAAATATTAATACGTCCGTTTCTTTTGCATACAAATTTTGAAACCGATGACGAAAATTTTCATCCGGTACTTTTAGTGACTCGTACTTTTGTCGTTTTCGGTTAAAAACGATTGCAAAGTAGGAAAATGACAATAATTATTCTTTTCGAGTTGAGAAATAAAACTTGCGCAGTAAAATAGATTTTCCCCTCTATGCTTCTTATCTTCTATAATTTTTCCTAAAATTAAATTGGCGCTTTGGCGGGCCGCGCAAAAAGTTGCAAAGGATTAAAGCGACGTGGATGTCTAATCTGTATTTTTCAAATAATTTTTTACTGAGCATTATTAACGGATACAGTTTACTGAAATTAAGAAGGCAAACCCTTATTTATAAATATCAATTGCGACTTTGGAAACCTTCGCCTTCTTTCTACACTTGAAAAATTTTGAATTTCGAATTCCGTAGAAATCGATTTTAAGTATTCGGGATATATTTATTTTTTTTATTTATAGGTATTTTTAATGAAACTTTCCGGTTATAATCGCATTACGAGTATATTAGTTTTTGTATATATTTTCTTTATATAAATGCTATTCAGGTGGCACCGGCATTATAATTCTAGTACTTATAATGCTACAGGCTTGGATTTGCATCTGTCGGCGCGAAAACAGCCCGTATTTTTATTTAAACGCAATGTAAAGAGAAATTATGAATAATTATGTTGATAAGTTGAATTGCACATGTGTAGTCAACAATGGGCCATGCGAGAGCCAAATTCTTTTATATATATTCGATATTTTAAATTCAAGTAGCGCAAGTCGCAATGCCGCAAGTGGACAAGTCTTAAATTAAAACCCAATTACAGATGCCTTGCGAAGAGCCGTCCTGCGATCTGATAAGGGAAAAACCGAATTTCCTATGTTGGTTTCCATTTTTGTCACCGATAATATCTCCCGGGCCCCCCTGCGATACGCCCCCCTCGTTGATCTGGGGCTCCAAGTGCATATTGCCACCGTTGGACGAAGAAGTCTGCAACTGCGAACCCAAGCCTTTATTTAAACTGGGATTAATATGGATGGAGGTAAAAATAAAAATCACTAATTATTAAGCCTAACGCCTACGTCGATTTTACTGATACGAACTTCAATAAATGTATATTAACTCAAAATCTCTTTGAGTCAAAATCATTTTTAATCGAACGCTGAAAATAATTAGAGATAGCGATAAGTAAAATTTAGCGGTGGACGCAAATATTTTTCGTGCGAAAATTTCATATACTAATTTAGATTTATATTATATTGCGCAGATTAACGTCAAATATGTCAAAGAGGCATTGCCTCCGATACGAACTTCAATAAATATATATTAACTCAAAATCTCTTTGAGTCAAAATAATTTTGAATCTCTTATTCAAAAAATAAGATTTTCAAATAGAATGAATCGAATTATCGAAAGTGTATAACTTTTAATACTTTTCGTCGTTTAATAATGCCCGGATCTGGTAACTGGAAATACACCACCGACGGTTCATGTTTTTTCGAAACAATTTTTTAATCGAACGCTGAAAATAATTCGCGACAGCGATAAGTAAAATTTAGCTGTGGACGGAAATATTTTTCGTACGAAAATTTCATATTTACTAATTTAGATTTATATTATATTGCGCAGATTAACGTCAAATGTGCCCATAATTATGAAAGTGGTCCAAGTCAATTCAAACTTTAAATACATTTTCATATGAAATTACTCACAAAATTTCATATTCATAGTAAACTTCCATTAATCGAGACTAATAAAATTTTAAATTAAAATGTCGCATAATATAAAAATATTTGTTAATTTATTCGAAAACAATTCATTAAATATCTCGAAACCAGAAATATATGACTTAGACCACTTTCATAATTATGGGCACAAATATGTCAAAGAGGCATTGCCTCTGATACGAACTTCAATAAATATTTATTAACTCAAAATCTCTTTGAGATAAAATCACTTTGATTCTCTTATTTAAAAAAAAAATAAGATTTTAAATGAATCGAGTTATCGGAAGTATACCATTTTTAATACTTTTCGTCGTTTAATAATGCCCGGATCTGGTAACTGGAAATACACGATCGACGGTTCATATTTTTTTCGAAACAATTTTTTAATCGAACGCTGAAAATAATTAGCGATAGCGATAAGTAAAATTTAGCGGTGGACGGAAATATTTTTCGTGCGAAAATTTCATATTTACTAATTTAGATTTATATTATATTGCGCCGATTAACGTCAAATATGTCAAAGAGGCATTGCCACCACCACCAGCCGGCCCATTAACCCTGTTATATGAAAATGGTTCCAATCAGTTGTTTTTAGGTTTATTCCGTTAAACTCTGTGTAAATAGGTTTGTGTCGTTAAATTTGTCCATAGAACAGCGGAAATGTTTTCGCCGGCGGTAATATTCCTTTTATTTCACCATTTACTACAATTTTTGTATAACCGTGGTCATTTGCAGAAATCATTTTATTGAGTTTTCGAACACTTTTCGAATTTTATTTTTCGATCTCAATGACATTTAGTCGCTCGACATTAGAACGGGCATATTTTTAAAATATTATTACGAAGTTGTTGCGTTATTATATTTTATGAAAAATTTGAAATGCAGTATATTTTCTTATTGATATTGAAGTTGTCCGTTTTTTGTAATGCTAATTACATACAATATTCGGTAAAAATTTATTATAGGGGCTACGTCGGCGCGGCTTCGTAATGTCGATATGTCGTAAGAGATCGACAGCGACTCTCGCGCTTTAAAGAAATTAAATTTAACGCTTTCCGTAGCGACTGAAAAAAAAATAAAATAACCCGCCTAATTAGAAAGGAACGGTCGAAATATAAAGCACGACCCGTCAGACGCCTCAATAAAGGTACAGGCGATGTGAAAACAGCGGCCGAACAAGTAGATTTGGGTGGGCTTGTTTTCCGAATACGCCGATCGTAAGCCAAGAATAATTGCAGCGACGCAATTTACATAAATTTGATAATAATTGACATGCGCAAAGACAACGACGATAGTATCTGACTGATTGACGACATCGATTACATCCGATAACCATCGTAGCCCCCGTTGTAAATTTCAACCCACCAAGCGATAATAGCCTATGTACAAGTTATAACGTGACCGTATTTTACGTCGAATTAATGTCATATTTTAAGTCATTTTTTTTTAAGCGAACTTTTAATTTTTACCAATTCCCGATAGATACTGAGAAGACTTTTAATTCCCACGTGGTGCGGCGCTACGGCCGTAGTGTACGCTTCGAAGAAGGAAGAACCGCCGGCGTGCGATCTCGATAGGAAACTTGTCAGGGCTTCAGAATTACCGCTTTACACCGAAGATAAAAAATGTGGAAAATGGTAAGAGGTATCGCTTTCGAAGTGCGATAATCAAAAGTTCCGGTCGTCGAAACCTTAACTGTATTATTAGTTATATTTTATACAACCTAATCTAACATATCCAACCTGTTTTTCTGTCAATAGGTACTTTTTCAATTATTGGAATATTTTGTACTAAATGAATTCGTATTGTATTGATCGAAATTTTCATTTATGAAAATTGTGTCGAATGATTTTTTTTTTTTCAAGCGAAATTAACTGAAATTTTATTGCAGCGATTCGAAAGAGGAAGCCAAACCTTCGTTGTTGCTCGATTCGATAAGTTGTGCCCGAAAAGAATTATGGTTTCTAATGGATCAAGCTCGCGTTGTCTCCGGTCAGGCCTTGGAATATTTCGATGTTGCCAAAGCTCATTCGGAATGTAAGATTTTTTTTTTATAAATACTGTAAAATTTAATTATTTTTAAACTGAAATTTATGTATTTCTGTGTCCCGTATTAATTCTCTGCCTGTAGCTAATACCGTTACGTTCGGTAAATTCTTCTTGGAACAAATAAATTATCGTAGAAAAAGTAATTATAGAAGTAATCGCTAACGTAGGACATAATTGAAGTTTCAATATTTATAAGTCGAGAGCGAGCGAGTCTGAAATGTCTGAAACATGTCCAAATCTGTTTGATCATACACAGGCATTCCGACTACATGCTCTTCACCCCTTTCTTTCTGTCTATTTTTATATTTTATTTTTAGCAACCTCTCGATGTTTTCATCGGTCACGAATGATTGCCCCAATAGACTACTTTGAAAAGAAAAGTATTTTTTTCGTTTACCGTCAGCTCCTTATCTTTGCGTATAAAGTACTTTTTTATTATCATCTCTATCGTCCAACCTAAAAATACACTATATACACAATATGTAAAATGTATTGTTCGATAAATTTGTATATAATAATTTCATTAATCCGAGATTTCATAAACTTGGAAAGTCTCTTTTTTTTAAAGAACGTAACCGCTGTCGGACAGTCAGTAATTGTAGCATTTTAGCGTTGTTCGAACTCTGGAGATTGGATGGTCGATATTTTTCGACGATTTATTATTAAATTATGTTTATCGATTTTTCAGCGACACTGGAATTCTTGAGGGAGGAAAGCAACGTGGTTCCGAGGATGGGAGCGATAGGTATCGGCGGTCTGACTGGCTTGGTGGTCGGGCTGAGGAGGGGCCCGATAACGAGGCTGCTCTACGCATCTGTCGGATCCGCCGCGATCGCGGCCCTCGCCTATCCGAAAGAGGCCGAAGAGTACACGTACAGCGGCCTCAAAACGGCGAGAAAGTACATCATTATAGGTTACCATTTCCTCAACGGAGGTACGCATTTCCCTTTCTCCGTTTTAACACGCTATTCACACTGGTACACAACGGAGCTTTACGTATGCATGTAATACCTTCGAGTTTCCCAGTATTGGCACTGTTGTACATCTTATTCGATTATTCCTTCTATTGGGTTGACAACTAAGTAATTGCGGAATTCACCAAGTGGCGTTGTACATATTTTTAAGTACGTCAACATCTTTGCACAGATAAGCCATAGATGGTTTCGAATGCTCGTATAAGATACATTCAGCTTCTCTGCAATGTCCCTTGTTGAACTATAGCGATCCGAATCAATAATGGCCTTTATTCGGTCATCATCGACCTCCACTGGATGTCCAGAGCACTCCTTGTCTTTTAATGAAAAATCCCCGACCGAATTTGGATACTGAATGTCAGAAAGGACCAAATAACAACTTATTAAAGAATCTTATCTGTCAAAAGAACGTTGATGTACTTAAAAATATGTACAACGCCACTTGTCGGTGAATTCCACAATTACTTAGTTGTCAACCCAATAATATTACTGTTATATTTGCCTTATTTTCAGCCTGTAAATAGAATTCATTATAAACTCGTTATTAAAAAATTATATCATAATTAGCAAAACATATTTCATACGAACTTTGTAAAATGGCAAAATTAATTATTATCGCTATTTTATAAAAGTAATTTAATCGATAGCTATTTCACCCTATTAATCGTGGGGGAAAAACGTGATTGTAAACTGCAGTTTTAATTTAAACCCTTAATCACTGTTAAAATAGTTTTTCTACTGGGACTAATAGGGTTGAGGAAAAAGAAACTAATTTTATAGCTTTAATAGCGTATAGATTTGTAATCAATTTAAAAATCGTACATTTTGGTTTATTTTATTGTGCGGAAAAATTGCCGCCATTCGGATCCCCCTAATAGTTTTCTATACCACAACAAAGAATAACAAGTAAGTTTGGAAGCACGTGTTGCCTCAATAATTTGACGTAACACTACTGAAGACGGGGAAAACTTCTATAAGACCAAATCAGTGAAGAATTGAATTAATGTTCGTGCAGATATTTATTTTCGGAGTTTTGAATGTAGGGATTTATATCGGGAACGGATCGTGCGTTAACAATTTTACGAAGGATTGATTTCACTCATGCTGTTGATGAGTCGGGAATTTCAAAAAAAAATTTTTCCTTTTTTCTTTTTTCCTTTTTTCTTTTTGTCTTTTTTCAGTTTTTCCTTTTTCCTTCCCATTGTATTCTCCATACTGTTTTTCTCTATTATCTTTTTATTTTTTTATCTATTTTTCTTTTTATCTTTTTTTTTTTCCCTTATTTTCTGTGGTCTTTTATCCTAATTTCAAAAAATTTTTCTTTTTTTTTTTCTTTTTATCTTTTTACAGTTTTTCCCTTCTCATTGTATTCTCCATTCTGTTTTCTCTTTTATCTTTTTATTTTCTTATCTTTTTATCGATTTTTTCTTTTTATCGATTTTTTTTTTTCGATTTTTTTCTTTTTCCCTTTTTTCCTTATTTTTCCTGCAGTCTTTTATCCTAAATTACCGCGCATATAAGATTGCACATAATTGGGGAACAATGAAGGTGTAAATGCAAACTAGTATTCATTTATAATGACTCTTGTTGTAGATCTAGATCTCGACTCATTGATCCGCTCAATACTTTCGCTATTGAACGGATCGTGCGTTAACAATTTTACGAAGGATTGATTTTACTCATGCTGTCGATGAGTCGAGAATTTGAGAATTTTTTCTTTTTTCTTTTTTTTCCTTTTTTTCGCTTCCAGTACAGTATTCTCCATACTGTTTTTTCTCTTTTTTTTTTTAATCTATTTTTTCCTGTTTTTTTATTTTTCCCTTATTTTTCTGTGGTCTCTTATCCAAAATTCAAAAAAAATTCTTTTTTGCATTTTTTTCTTTTAATCTTTTTTTCAGTTTTTTTCTTTTTTTCCCCATCTCACTGTATTCTCCATTCTGTTTTTTCTCTTTTATCTTTTCTATTTTTCTTATCTTTTTTATCCTTTTTTTTCTTTTTTATCTTTTTTTCTTTCTTTTTTCTTTTTCTTCCCCTTTTTCCCTTATTTTTCCTGCAGTCTTTTATCCTAAATTACCGCGCATATAAGATTGCACATATTTGGGGAACAATGAAGTTGTAAATGCAGACTAGTATTCATATATAATGACTCCTGCTGTAGATCTAGATCTTGACTTATTAAAAAAGAAATGAACTACTGGGAATGAGAGTTTAACGTGCCTGTTTTGTGGTCTGCGAGGGGTTGGAATACTGTAGGTTTATCGTGTTTTTATCCCCTCTCGCCGGTTTCGGCCGCTCGCCATCTTCAGTAGCGGTGTTAGTCACTGTTGGCATTTTGGATGTTTTTAGGGGGTGCATCCTCACTGCACCGTCGCTGTCACTTGTACTGCGGTGTTTGTCAGTTGTATATATACTTATCTTGTTATTGTGTCTTTGAGGGAGGGTGGGATTTCGTTGATCCGCTTGAAGTATCTCAGCCCCGTCATGAAGGACAATCTGAGGTACACTTAACAAAATCCCACCCTCACCTCAACTTAAATAAGACAAACATAATTCCCCAATAAGACAATAACAAGATACTTATATATACACATGAGAAACTGACAAATACCACAGTACAAGTGACAGTGCAGTGGACCGAAAAACATCCAAAGTGCCGACAGTGACTAACACGGCGCTACTGAAGGTGGCGAGCGGCCAAAACCGTTCTAGCAAAATACCAAACCAGCGAGAGCAGACAGAAACACCATAAACCTACAATAAATGAGAGGTTTCGGTTTTATTGTGGTTTCGATCTATTGAACCGCCTGATATTTTTACCCACCCGTTACTTTTGGTAAATGTTTTAATTTTGGATCGACCTGTTATGTAGTGTCTAATATTGAAAAGGAAAAAAAAAACAGAACTTCCCGGTTCTTCCCGGAATTTTTAAGTCGTTTGTTGAGTCCAGTATATTGTGTCTGGTCGTGTCGTGCTGTCATTATTATTATGTAGTCAGCCGCGACTTGACCGGGTATCAGTTGCCGAGGCTCGGGGCCGATGAGCCGACAGACGATAACAGCGTCGTGATCAGCTATTACAGCGACGATTCGGGAGGCGACCACCACCACCACCAGCAGCAGGTCCACGTGCCGAGCACCACTCGACTTCTTCCGCCGACGTCCACCGCCGCACATATCGTTATGCCGCACGAACACCACGACGAGGTAGTTGGCCTGCCCTAATCGGCAAGCGTCCTAAGTTCGTTCCCACTCTCTGTGTTTTGTTCGCAAAGCTTTTTCTCCCCCCACTCCCCCCCCCTACCCCTCGTACTCCTCCGTTGACGGGACCTTGTGTTCCTGCGCTCGCTTTCGCAATCTTTCCGACACTGTTCAGCCCCTCGACATATTATTATAAGTAAAACTGAATTCGACGACGAGCCTAAAAAATAATATCCGGCCACAGTACCTTTATTAAATTAACACTATGCCGACAGCGAAGTGTTAACAACCCCTATTACACACAGTGTACGTGGAAAAGCGCGTTGAATTTTTTTTTCTTCTTAAAAAAATGTTCTACGAATTATCTAATATTCAGCCAACGAGATAACGCACAAAAGCCTCAGGGCTTCGTATCCACTGAGTATCGGAGTTAGAGATATCAGTTTCAATCTTCAGTAGTTTTTAGTTTTTCTCAAGTGTCCGTCTTACGACTATTTTTCTATAATCGAGATTTTTTGTTTGCTTCCCCAACACCAACTATTCGTATTTACTCTCACACACACACACATATACATATATATATATATATATATATATATATATATATATATATATATATATTACAAATTTGGTGTCCTGGACAAAATACGGCAACCAGAAGATATCATTTGCGAGCTTAGAAATTTTATTTATACAATGTTTATAACATACTTAGTTTCGAATACCTGTTTTATGGCCAGTAACGATTCTTCGACCTCGAGTTGGCCGAAACCGGTCCAGCAGAAGACCATATCTTCGGCGTTTTGATTTTTATGTCGAGGGGCTAATCTGTCGTCTTTGTTTTCTGTGCGTTTCATTTTAGCTTTCGATTTCTTATTCTTCTGCAGTTTGTTTCAATCTTTCCTCTACTACGTTTCTACTGCGTAGAAACACAATCGGCGATATTTTAAGAAATAGTGTTAATACAATAATTTATACATTGTAGATTTAACTTTATAATTGTGAATATTTTACACGTAAATCGTATTAGTATCTTAAATAGCTTTTTTTTTCTAGTTTTTGCAATTTATTTAGAATTTACGCTTGATTTTTGATTTTGCCCATTCTTATATTGGAAGTCCTGCAAACGTGTTTAGGATACTCTTTATATAATTATGTCTTTAGAATTTTTAATTTCTATTCCCCGTTGTTGTTGTTATAATTCGAACTTTAATAATTTAAATTTAACTCTATTTTATATATACACCGAGAAGATATTTGGGGGCGTTCTATTAAATTTTAGATATAAAATATAATAAAACTAAACTTTTAGTCATCTTACAGATGAAGTTGACTATGAAATGTTAGAGAAAGCAGACTCGCCTGCTGCTTCGGTTGAAGATGCAAACGGCGCATGTTGCCGTTGTCCAAGGCACAGTATCACCAGTTAGTAACTTCAGTATTGTATGTAAAAAAGGAATAATTGTAGGAAATATACCCATAAATATATATATATATATATATATATATATATATGAATAGATCAGTGGTAAAAAAACGTTGGGACTTTGTAAATATTCGTTTCATGGTTATTAAACAAGAGTTAACTGTTTGATTAAAAAAACATATTCAGATTGTACAGGCAGAATTACGGCATTGTAAACCGATTTGTACTGCATCAGCTACACTATTACTAAACAAACTGAAAAAAATGTCACTGCCCCAACGTAACCTGCAGTGCTAGTAGCTAGAAACTAATGAAATATAACTATTTGTTTTTTTAAATCGAGGTAGTATCCATTATATATTTTTAACGTACCGGTTTTGTGGTCTGCGAGGGATTGGAATACTGTCAGTTTGTAGAACAAGTTTTGACTGCTTGAGTGTTTTCACTTACATTTCACTTACATTCGGGAAACTATCGGGTTGACGACTGAGTAATTGCGGAATTCGCCGGAACAAGTGGCGTTGTACATATTTTTAAGTGCGTCAGTACATCTTTGTGCACAGATAAGCCGTAGACGGTTTCGAATGCGTATAAGATACATTCGGCTTCTCCGCAATGTCCCTTCAATAGTGGCCTTTATTTGGGGTCATCGTCGACCTCCTCTCCACCATGCCGACGTCCTCCGGAGCGCTCCTCGTCTTTTAACGAAAAAATACCCCGACAGGAATTTCGCGAACCGGTTCTTTTAAGGGGCGCTTCGTGGCCGTACACGGCGTACAACTTTTTATGAGCCCGCAATGTGTTAACACGTTTGCGAAAATAAAAAAGCAACTTCGCTCACTTCGGTTCACCGTATTTTAGCTTTTTATACACACACAATTTGACCGTTCGATGTAATTTTGATACCGAATGTTTCAGAAAGGACCAAACAATAATAACGTATCGAAGAATCTTATCCGTGCAAAGATGTCGTGACGCACTTAAAAATATGTACAACGCCACTTGTCGGTGAATTCCGCAATTACTCCGTTGCCGACCCCAATATTTGAAAGGAGAATACCAATTTACGATATGTTGCGATAAATTGTACATTACAATGCACACGCATGCATGCACGTCGGCACGCTTTATTTCTTTGTATTCCCATATAACGGTGGAGGATATGTATAGATCGCGAACAGTATATTCAGTTTTTTTTTACGATTTTATTGAAATATTTAAAATTCTGTTCCAGCCGAAGAAAGTGCCGCGCGAACAGAGCCGCCCAAGTGACGAGGACGTCTGATACGGTCTATTCTGTAACCGATTTTAAACCGTCGTCACTTCAGCAACGCTTGTAACGATAACACGATAAAAATTCAGTCTAAATAGAGAAAATAAATTCGTCTAAACATTGCGTATTTATTTCGTTTGTTAAAACGTGCGTATATTTCATCTTTGTGTCGGGAGTCGAGTATAATAAATTGCTGCCGAGTCGTAACAACGAATGTTTGCCAATTTATTTTATTTAGTTACAAATAAAGAAACAATAACTTATACGACTATATTTTGTACCTGTTAGTGGCAAGTTCGACCCGTCGATTGAGGTCGAAAGGTTTACATCTAATTAAGGACCCTATATATATATATATATATATAAATACATTACCGGTGTGAGCATTTTTTTTTTGTCTTCTTATCCATTATATCCTATGTTTATTAAAAAACGAAAATCACAATGCTATCTCATACTGGAATGTTTTTTTTGATATGTTTAGCATCATATAACTTAAAAATTCAAGGCAGTGAATTGTTGTTGGTTTTCCGTTTTGTTCCACTTCCTCCGTTTAACGTTCGTTTTCTGTTGTACTCTGTCAAATCCGAAAGACTGAAGACAGTCAAGACACAACACTACTGAAATAAAAGAAAAGTAACTAGGTTAATATCGTTAATTAATTACTCTTTTTAATTAATGTTTTGTTTTTTTTGTGACAAAACTATAATGGAGACGCCTGAAAAGGAAGTGGCCACGCGACCTAAATGATTAAATAAAATGTTTAAATAAATAAAATTTAAAAAAAAAATAAAATAAGTAAAAAAAGGGGGAACTAGTGGGTTTCTCCTCTAATTGTTGACTATTGTAGCTAGTGCTTTCATAAATGTTGCTTGTTGTATAATTTTACAGTTGTAACATAAAAGAGACAAAAAAAACTATAATGGATGGGTTTAACATACCTGTTTTGCGGTCTGCGAGGGTTGGAATATGGCGTTTCTGTCTCCTCTCGCCGGTTCGGTCTTTCGCTAGACCACGGTTTCGGCCGCTCGCCATCTTCAGTAGCGCTGTGTCAGTCACTGACATCCAAAGTGCCGACAGTGACTGACACACAGAGCGCTACTGAAGATGGCGAGCGGCCGAAACCCCGGTCTGGCGAAAGGCAAAACCGGCCGGCGAGAGGAGATGAAAATGCCACGAACCTACGGTATAATGGACGACAATAAATTTAATACGCTCACCTCTCGGATTACGACTTCCCGCGGTCCTATTTCAATTGTTGGAGAGATTCATTTTAGAGATCAATTTCTGTACAGTCCTCAAGTTTTGGACGACGTTCGTTAAATTTTGGTTGATTTTCAACGCCGTTATATACTGTTCCTCGGCCAAATTATATTTTTTCCATCTGTGGTAGAGAACACCTAAAAACGACGGACAATATATAAATATATATATATAATTAATAAAAATTTATGATGAGAATCATGTTAATTAAAAATACACTCGAGTACAATAAACTGTTTCTTGTTGTTTTGGCAATATAATTTCTATGATAGCGTAATTTATTACCGTAGGTTTGTTGTGTTTCTGTCTCCTCTCGCTGGTTTGGTCTTTCGCTAGACCGGGGTTTCGGCCGCTCGCCATCTTCAGTAGCGCTGTGTTAGTCACTGTTGGCACTTTGGATGTGCACTTTCGCCTGTACTGTCATGTCTACTGAAGATGGTGAACAGCCGAAACCCCGGTCTAGCGAAAGACCAAACCGGCGAGAGGAGACACAGAAACACGACAAACCGCAGGCCACAACAAAACAGGTACGTTAAACTGTAATTTATTAGTTGCTATGAATTGATCAATACCCAAATTGGTGTGGTACAATGCTTGTTGCGGTTTCAAGCCGATTGCCTCCTTGAAGTGTCTTTCGGCCTCTTCGTAGTGTCCCTGTTTACCGAGAGTGTTCGCCAAATTGAAATGAAGCGCCCGAATCTTTCGGCAGACTTATCAACGCTTCCAATCCCATACTTCTCGCTTCGTTCAATTTACCTTTGAAAAAAAAAAAAACGATGTTAAAAACGGTGATCGTCGATGAAAGGCTTTTAGCAATTTTCCCAATGTTTTCCGATATAAAAAAAAAAAAAAATAAATCGATATACCGAATGAATCCAACATTACGATCATGTTATTCCAGGCTATACTGTGCGTCGGTTTTTGTGTCGTGGCTTGCCTCCAAGCGGTGTACGCCTCCGCGTACATATTCTGCGAGAGGAACTGAAAAAAGAAAAAAAAAGATACAGTCCGTCAACTATAATAGTTATTGGTACAAATGTCGAGTAATTTGTTTTTTCCCCGTTAATGTCTCGATAAAGGAGAAGACCGCCCCAATGATGGCATCGGACTAAGAAGATCTCTGGGCCAGCGGCGTTTAAGCCGACGCGCGGAGATAATGGATGGGTAGGAGAGGAGAGGGATTGGGATGAGGAGAAAGGCGGGAGTGGAATTTCGGGAACCGGGATTTTGTGGCTTCGCCGACTGTCGGGGTATGTTGAGAGGTCATGGTGGTTAGAAACATACCGGGGGGAGAATTAAGGACAGTACAAAGGACTTTTGACTGGAATCTCTGGATGTCTCGGGTTTAAGCCGACGCAGGGAGATAATGGATGGGTGAGAGAGGAGAGGGACTGAACGAGTGGATTGGGATGAGGAGAAAGGCGGAGTGGAATTTCGGGAACCGGGATTTTGTGGCTTCGCCGACTGTAGGGGTTTGTTGAGGTCACGGTGGTTAGAAACATACCAGGGAGGGGAGAATTAAGGACAGTACGAAGGACTTTTGACGGGGTTTCTTCTCTATTTCGTAAGTCTGTTTCGGTTCTAATACGGGTTTGTATATCGTCAGTCTGTTGTCTATTGTAAGTTTCGATGTCCTTTTCAAAAGAGCAGTCTTAGCAGTCCAAATTTACAGTTCAGGTCTATTCTTTTCAGTCGGATATCGGGGTTCCTGTTTAACATAAAATATCGCAATAAAAAGAGATTTCGACTGATTTCTTTTAAAAATGACAACAGCTGTAATAAATAGAATCTTACGAGGTTGCCCAGGTTGTAATAACAGTCGGGGTAGTTCTTCCTGTGTACAAGGGCGGTTTTATAGCAGAATAGAGCTTCGTCGAACCTCTTCATATTCGAAAGTACGATACCCAAATTCATCCAAGCCGCAGCAAAATCGGGCCTATAAAAGTTTGAAACTTGTTACAATTTTTTAACTGTAAATCAATATATATATATATAAGGGCATCTAATATAATAGCACCACCCACCACCCTGCAGTCGCTCTAGGGGTTGGTTCGAGGAAAAGTCTTTTTCTTCAGACAGAGAATGGTAGGTACCCTCAAGTACTCTAATAAACTTAGCGTTTAATAACATTCCCGCTTTATTATTTATGCGAACCCGAGCAAGGCCCGATACTTGAGCTAGTCAATATTAATAACGAAAGCGTTATTGAACTCCTTTGAACAGAGAGACGTTTCTAGACTGTGATAACGCATTGCTACACTTGCAGATTCACAAATTAACCAATCATGAAAAGCGACAGTCGCATTAAACCGTTATATTACTAATTATCACGTCGCCTGTAAATATTCTATTGTATACAATTAATCTGCATTCCACTAAGATCTACGTCAATAGATAAGTAAATAATTGAAAGTGGTGAAATAACCTTATAGAAACCGCCTTACGTAGAAGGCTTTCCGCTTCAGAAATATCCCCCATATCCCTGAGGATGTTCGCTAGGTTGTTCATTGCCTGTTCGTAGTCCGGATGAAGTCTAAAATTAAAAAAATTATAATCTTGTAACGTTATGGGTGTATAAATCAAAGTAGATTTCACTTGGAGTATCTCAAATTCTTTTTATTGAAAATGGGACAATTTACCTGAGAGCTTCTCTGTAGTGTCTAACGGCGATTGTGTTGTTCATCGACGTTTTGGCCAAATTGTAATGGACCTTCGCATTCAACGGACAAACTTTCAGACCCGAGCTGAACAGCGTCCTTTCGTTTTTCCAGTCCAGCGATCTTTGGTAACAACGCGATACGTTCACGGTCAAAACTAGCACAATCGAAATGTACAGGAACTGAAAGTGAAATATTATTACACTCCGATGTTATTGGCGGTAAAAATGAGAAATCATTTTTTAGAAAAAAAATACGGAAGTAATAACTGTTCCGGAATATTAAAGTATAAAAAAGTGATTATCGGAAATAAGTGATATTCAGTCTGACCCTGATGATGGCACACCTGTTTTGCGGTCTTCGAGGGGTCGGAATACCATAGGTTTGTGGTTTTTCTGTCTCCTCTAGCCGGTTTGGTCTTTCGGTAGACCGGTTTCAGCTGCTGCTCACTATCTTCAGTAGCGCTGTGTGTCAGTCACTGTCGGCACTTTGGATGTTTTTCGGGGGGGCGTATCCTCACTGCACTGTCACTTTGTCGCGTTTATAGTCTCCATTTCTTTGCCTTTCTTGCCTGTCCGTAATCACCTTAAGTGATTTCATCGATGTTCATCGACCAAAAGACCGAAACCAGCGAGGAGGAGACAGAGAAACACCGAAAAACCTACGAAAAATGTAATTCGAGCAAAGAAAAGTTTAAAATAATATTGAAATTGATTTTACTTTTTACAGATTGAATTTTCAGTACGCCCAATGGCTACAGTCAATTTTGAAACGCACAACGGCGAATTCGACACTTACCGATCTATTTCTTAGATGCGTCAACAACTGAAGACGGGGAAAACTTGTAAGACCAAATCAGTGAAGAATTGAATTAATGTTCGTTTTGCATTGTTAATGTTTGAATTGAATATTTATTTTCGGAGTTTTGAATGTAGGGATTTATATCGGGAATGGATCGTGCGTTAACAATTTTACGAAGGATTGATTTCACTCATGCTGTTGATGAGTCGGGAATTTAAAAAAAATTTTTTTTTTTTTGCTTTTTTATCTTTTTTTTCAATTTTTTCCTTTTTTTCGCTTCCCATTGTATTCTCCATACTGTTTTTTCTCTATTATCTTTTTTTATTTTTTTATCTATTTTATCAATTTTTTCTTTTTTATCTTTTTATCCTAATTTCAAAAAAATTTTTTTTTGCAGTTTTTCTTTTTATCTTTTTTACAGTTTTTCCTTTTTTTCCCATTGATTATCTATTTTTTTTATCTTTTTTTTTTATCTTTTTATTTTTCTTATCTTTTTATTTTTCTTATCTTTTATCTATTTTTTCTTTTTATCTTTTTCTTTTCCTTTTTTCCTGCATTCTTTTATCCTAAATTACCGCGCATATAAGATTGCACATAATTGGGGAAAAATAAAGTTGTAAATGCAGACTAGTATTCATTTATAATGACTCCTGTTGTAGATCTAGATCTCGACACTTACCAGTCTATTTTTTAGATGGGTCGACAATCGGTGAACACCAACGGATACAAGCATACAGAATCCGACCGAAGGAATGTACAGGACCCGTTCGGCTATTACGAAACCCACTCTGAACAGAAGATTGGACGCCACCGAAAACGGAACGATCATAAACATTAGACCCATCAGAGCGTGCCTGAAAAACGAAAACAAAAATTAAGTTTCCTCCTTCCTTCTGTTTGTAGGAACGTAAAAACTTGATTGCCCGAAATAAAATTTTGGTCTCACCTATTCGATGGAACGTTATAATGTTTTACGATCCGGTATAGGAAAGCGATTAGGGCGATCCAAAATAGGAGAACGACCAAAAGTCTCGTGTCGGGATATCGGTTTCGAAACGTCAACAGGGGTACGCAACCCATCGACCAGTCGAAACACAGCCATTCGGGGCATACGAGCAGCCAAATGTTAAGGGCATAAATGTAGTTGTAATTTATTGCCTAGAACAATTTTGAGAAAGAGAAAAAAAATTATGCGACCGGCCGACAGAATAATAACAGTGGACGACCCACAATATTATGTATTCGGTTGACAACTAAGTAATTGCGGAATTCGCCAACAAGTGGCGTTGTACATAATTTTAAGTGCGTCAACATCTTTGCATAGATAAGCTGTAGATGATTTTGAATGCGCGTATAAAATACATTCAGCTTCTCTGCAATGTCCCTCGTTGAACTATGGCGATCCGAATCAATAATGGCCTTTATTCGGTCATCATCGACCTCCACTGGACGTCCAGAGCGCTCCTCATCTTTTAATGAAAAATCCCCCGACCACAATTTTGCAAACCGGTACCGACACTGGTGTTCTTTTAAGGCTTCATCGCCGTACACGGCGTACAACTTTTTATGAGCCTGTGAGGCGTTAACACGTTTGCGAAAATAAAAAAGCGAAATGTAACAACAGAAATGCTCACTTCGGTTCACCGCATTTTAGCTTTTTATACACACACACAGAATTCAACTGCTCGATGTAATTTTGATACTGAATGTTCCAGAAAGGACCAAATAATAACGTATTAAAGAATCATATTCGGATTCGGAACACCATAGTTCACAGTGGGACATTGCAGAGAAGCTGAATGTATCTTATACGTGCATTCAAAACCATCTACGGCTTATCTGTGCAAAGATGTCATGACTGCTTGTTGGCAAATTCCGCAATTACTTAGTCGCCAACCCAATATATCGACATCACGGAATAATCGATCCGTTGTTAGGCCGGACCGTATTCTGTGATTGCCCACTAATATTATTGTCACAATATCTCTATCAAAAAATTCGGCCCTTTTACAAAATATCCCCGAATAAGAGAGTAATCGATTTAGGCTCATGCGCAAAGTCCACTCACTCTCAACAGTACGCTTTCGGCGAACGACGCTGGATTGTCGACCGGCTGAAATGTCGGAGTCTTAAAGCCCATGATCCACCACCTCGTGTACAACATCAGACCGCCGGATATCACCAGAACGGAATGTCTCAACAGTAAAAGTTTGAATTTTCCGAAAACGGACGGCGACGAACTGGTTTCGCCGGCTGGTTTCGTATTCTGGTGGATCGTTTTGGCGTGGTGATGCTGCTGTTCCGGCCTTGCTTTGGCGTCCCTCCTCGGTCGGGTCAGACACTTGACCAAGTTCTTCACCGCCGACAGAGGATAGGCATCGGTCGAAATTATGATATCGTATAGACTGCATACGGCCTGCCGACAGTACACATCGTTTCGACGAAGTTATTATTTCGATTTGGGTAAACGGTAAAAATAATGATAACTACGACAATAATAAGTCCAAGCCCAACGGGTAAATTCCCAATTAACAGTCCCACCTAACGTCATAACAATGTGGCGGACGGACATACATCTATATACGCAATATCGGAAGTGGGACTGTACAATGGGATTAGGCCTTTAAATTATATATACGACACTATTTTCTAAGATAGATTCGTGTAAAAATGTATCCGACGTATTGTTGGCGCGATTACCAGTATAGTGACGCCTTGCTCTTTGGCCAACATTGCCAGTGCGGCGAGTGCGGTCGACGCCAATGTCAAACAGACGTTCGTCGAAACGTGTTTAGAATCTGAGGCCCGACAGTAGACCAGCAGCGACGAGAAACAGAAAACGGCGCAGAGTAAATCGGCCCGTCCGACGATTCCGGCCACCTGAACCGACAAACGATAGATAAAGAAAAGTATTTAAATTAGTCTATAAGATATAGTTAATGAATTACCGGAGCGTGGAACCTCGTTCGACAGGATTTTTCCTGTGTTCGGAAACCACCCAAATTCCATCGGAACGGTTTTTGCCGTTTTTTCTCTGCTTCCGACATTTCGGAATTCTTATCGCTTCCATCGTCGAAATATATCTGGATGTGGGGCGTCATTAATCCTCTCGGGGATTAAGATTTTAACAGATTAAAGTTATCTTTTTGTAACGCTACTGGTCGCGTTATGTACCAACGACCTGTTGGCAGTGCAAGCGTTTGGGTACGGCGGAAACACAACTACTGAGGGGGCACCGGAACGAAAGGAGAAAAACCGGGTTTCCGAACATTTCCGGAACGAAGTTCTGCTTACCGCTTCCGAATGAACGGGGTGAACCGCGAACAGAAGCGACGCCAAAAGCGGAGCCGATGAACAGGAATCGGCATTGAAAAGCCTGATGAATATAGAGAGCGAGAGAGCGGTGGCGACGCCGTGCAATACCAAATTGAATACGTGAAACCCGTAGGGATCGATCAGGCCATCTTTCAACCATACGTTGAACCTTAAAAATTAAAAAAGTGTACACTCGAATATTGAATAAAACACGATAGAGTATTCGTAACGAGAATAGTTTTTTTATACTACCTGAAAGACAAGACGGTGAGGGGCCGGTAGGACTTGTGGCTAGCGTTGTGCGTAAGGTGCGTTCCCCAGAAATCATTTTTGAATATATTACCGATCGGCGTCTCCAATTTGATGTCGGCGTTGTTCACTATCGCTTCAGAGTCGTCGAAAACGAACTGACCGTCAAGCGACGAATAGAACCACGAAGCTCCAAACAGGCCAACCAAAACTGATATTATTATTCCTGTCGAAAAAAAATTCAAGTTTAATATACCTGTTTTGTGGCCGGCGAGGGGTTGGAATACCACCGTGGGTTCGCGGTGTTTCTGTCTCCTCTCGCCGGTCTGGTCTTTTCTGCTAGACCGGGGTTTCGGCCGCTCGCCATCTTCAGTAGCGCTGTGTCAGTCAGTCACTGTTAGCACTTTGGATGTTTGATGTCTTTGGATGTTCACAGTACAGAGTACAGTGTGAAAGTGACAGTGGGCAGTGAGGATGGCCAAAAAACATCCAAAGTGCTAACAGTGACTACTGACACAGCGCTACTGAAGATGGCGAGTGGCCGAAACACCGGTCTAACGAAAGACCAAACCGGCGAGAGGAGACAAGAAACATCACGAACCTACAAAAAAATTCAAGTTTTTAAATCGATCGGGTGCTTAAACAATTAAGGAGAGGCGAATTGACTGAAGAATTTCTGTTGATGGTCCTTCGCTGCTATCAACAAACAACAATAAATGAGCGGAATAAATACTGACTGCGGTATTCGTATTTGAAGGTGCCATTGGATGGAAGCATATTACACACGGCTCTAGGGTCTAGACATTCTCTGAAAACGACCGAAAAGCCGGACAGAAACAACCAGAGTCCGAACGTCCATTACAACCAGCTGTGTAACCTACCTCGGTCTCCGGTGTCAAATACAATAACAGCTGTGGCCGGCACGAACCGTTCATTTCAATGAACGAAGTACATATTCGTTCTCGAAAGTGATCCGCGGTCCGCTCCTAAATCCGATTCTTCTTTCAAGCCAGCCCTATTTAAAATATTACTAATTTTACTAAGTTCGGTGGACGGTTAGGTTTTAAAATAAAATTTGTAGCAATTTGTAACTCGTTTCTGTAGGTTCGAGTTTTTTATGTCGAGCTCAAGTGTTAAATCGAGTAGCGCACTTGATTTCCAATAGGAATTCGGGACCTGTTTGGGGAGGCGCCGTTTTCGAAATTACCGGCTCTCGCGGAATCGTTCGCTCTCGGATCCGTTCAATAGTGAACGATCCGATCAGCTGTTCGCGATCAGCTGTTCGCGATTTTAATGTCCCACCCCCCCCCTCTGTCAGACGGTGAGAAGGGTTACACGTAAACGATGCCCTCCTGCCGGGTCTGATTTCGGCCGCCGTGGAGCGGACCTCCCTCAATCTCCCCCGTCAAATACCGGATAGAAACCGGTCTGCAATCGTGTCGTCAATAAGATCGGCAGAGCGTACGGCCGGCATGGAATCGCTCTACCACCAGACCAACAGGCTGGTGCTCGAGACCCAGGAGTGTTTCCAGAGGCTGGAGAGGCTGAAGGGCTCAGACACCGAGGCCATCGAGAACGAGATACAGGCCCGGATTGATTCGATCACGAGGTCGGTTGATTGATCCTCCCGAATACCACGTTTTGTTGTCCCCTTCGGAAACCAATCGATACCGTAGATACCTCCGGGTGTCTACATCTTCGCGACCCGGACGTACGACCAAAAAAAATAACGATGAAAACTATTAAGAATCTAATATATATCGTGATATATTTCAGTCCTTATTACAATAATATTTTTTTTTAACTTTTTTATTTTGCACAATCAACTTTTATAGATGTCGTTTTCTGACACGATGTAACCCTTTGCACTCGAAGTTTTTTTTCATCCGTATTACCTGCACAACTCGCACCGGACATATTATCATTTGCCTCTTTTATAATGGAATCGATCGATGTATCCGTAAAGTAGAATCGAAAAAAATCTAACGCTTCTTTTATATTGTCGGAAATCCGTAGGAGATCTATCCATTCGACATTTTCAGTCGAATCCGCACTTTCGGATCCCTCGATATCACTTTCAATTCTTGGCATGTATAACAGGAAATATATCACTGTCGTTAGAATCATATTCGTAGCTAAGTTCAATATTGTCCGCTATAAACTTCAAATTCTAATTTCATCGCTCGATATCGCTATAATATAAGCAAATTTTTCTTTTATTCGCCGTATCGGGGGGGGGGGATATAAATACGAATTCGAAATATAAAAACGACGGATAAACTCGAATCCGATACACAGTCTACTGCCGAATAACAGGATTCGACTCATTTGCATCCGATTGTACGATAGCGGAGTAGGGGATAACGGATGGGTAAGAGAGAGGAAAGGGACTCGGCGAGTGGATTGGGATGAGGAGAAAGGCGGGATTATGCGACTTGGTCGACTGTCGGGGGTATGTTGAGGTCATTATGGATTGTTCGGTTAGAAACATACCCCTGGGGGGAGCATTAAGGGTGGTCTGGAAGGACTTTTGATTGAAATCTCTGGATGCGGCGATGTCGGATGTCTCGGCGGAACCCAGCATAGTTTCGTTTAAAAGAACATTTTCTTTTCGGCACCATCACCGACTATCTACTCTATGGGTTATTTCGTTGTAATAAAAACACACGTCTATGTTATTTGATAGAAATATGTGTTAATATAATGCGTTAATTCCGAATAGGGAAGGTTACATCCGATAGCCAGCCGGTTCCCAACCTGTAGTCAACATCCCTAAATAGAATGTTAATAGAATAAACCCTAGTAGGCAGGAAATATCCACGGCTAATGAAATGAAAATTCGTAGCGAAATGAATTTCATTTCATTATTCGTGGGAACTTCACATTCCGAGTGTCATCCATTTAATTTTTATAATCATCCATTCTTGGGTCTTTTCTAAAACGACGATAGTAAACGTATTTTTGTGGGAAATGAAACAAAATTGGATAGATTAATAACTCGAATTTCGGTTTAATTAAATCAGGCTGGATGTAATATATTTGGAGATTTATTTGTTGACTTTCAAATCCGTTTTCGTTTCAGTAATTGCGAGAGACTCGATATTCTGGTCCACAAGGAGCCCTTGACGAGGAGGCAAAATGCTAAAATAAGAATTGATCAGTTGAAGTACGACAATCAGCACCTTCAGGTATCAAACTCGCATTTAGTTTTTGCACGGATAAAAATTTTTTTCTGCCGAAATCTCTTAACATTTTTACATTTGCTAATATAACAAATAATATATATATATATATATATATATATATATATATATATATATATATATATATATTGTTTACATCAGTTGAAAATTTGTAGCTAAATTGAATTGCATGTGTTGTGTCATGTCGTAATATAATTTTAAATAAATAACTCGTTAAAAGTGCCTCGGACGATAAGAGATTCAAGAGCATGAGGTAATATAAAATAACGGTGAAATATTAGTGTGCGGTAACAAAACAGTGAGTTAAAATAGGCAGATTGGGAGAACAATTAATATTCAAAGTGCGCAATTGTCAACAACTAGAAGATATTAGGGGTACCCAAAAGTAATCGATATTTTGACTTTGGAATTAATTTTATTTTGCTAAAAAAGAAACTTTAATTATTAATCTACTATATATATATTCACCGATATTATCGACAACTCTCCGCCGCCACTTTTCCGGCAAATTTTCGATTCCCCTCTCTTGAGGAACTCCTCGAGACCGAAATACATCTTATCAAATTGTGTGATTACTTTTGGGTACACCTAATATGTCGTAATATTATTCAAGGATTAATTGAGAGATAGATATAAAGAGATAACAAAATATGGATAAAAATCAATCGCAACTGACTTTTTTTCAAATATTTTAACTATTTTATATATATATATCAATAATGACGACTTTGTATATTTCTTACTTGTTAATTCTGACTTGTAGGCTGCGCTCCGAGGTTATCAGCACGAAGTTTACAAGCGGAAACAGGAAGAGAAGGAGAGAGAAGAGTTGTTGAGCAGGCGATTTACGCAGAATTCTCGGTCTGAAGCCGATACGGCTATACTCATCGACCATTCTGTTCAGCACAACGTGTCACTGCAGGTATATCCGTTCTCGATAATAGATGGCGGAGTTTAAATATTACCTGGCGATATTGCTTTGTACATTGAATAATATCAATTGGCGGAAAATTTACGCAACGAAATAATCGTTAACTAGCTTCCGGCGGGATCGTGTCATTTTGTGGGAAGAAACTCGGTTGGACGGGGTCAACATAAAAGATATATAAATCTAAATCGGCCCAACTGCATCATGCAAAAATCGCAATAATTCCTGTCCGGAGAAAATAATCACTACGGCCTCTTACGCGGAATACTCTTTGCGACATCCTACCGAGTGATAGACTCGGTATTTAATTTTGAAAATACCTCTGCACTCCAGCCTGTCTTTTCTCTGTGCTCAGAACGCGAACAGAGGCGTGGACGACATTCTGAAATCGGGGACGAACATATTGGAGAACATGCGGGATCAAAGGCAGAGTTTGAAGACGGCGCACAGGCGGATGATGGACATCGCGAACACGCTCGGCCTGTCCAACACGACTATGCGCCTTATAGAGAAACGGGCGCTGGAAGACAAGTATATATTGATCAGCGGAATGTTCGTCACGTCTGTTGTTATTATATTGTTGATAATTTACGTAGCGTGATGATGACAATTTCGAAATTGCCATTTATTTTGTGAGCTGCTTTGCGAACGGTCGCGACACTTTCCTTCCCCCCCCAAATTTATAAGATTCGTCGCCCCAAATTGCCGGTTTTCACATCGATGTTATACAAAATTATATACATTCCACTTTCTTATATTGCGGTGAAAAATTGCGCATGTAAATAAAACTATACGGGGCCGAATAACGCAACTGTAATGTAGGCGAAGTGATGCGGACAAAAGATGGAAGAGAGAATTTATATATGGGATAATGAAAAAAAAAAAGATGTAGTCATCGTTAATTTTTTGGTTGTACATTTATTTTTAACAGTGTGATTAGAATTATTATTACCTATATCGGTATTTCAAGTGTTGTATCGGGTCTTGTGGCGACGTTTAACCGGCGGTTTTAAGGAAATGATATTGAGTTCGGTTCGCAAAAGTAATTTTTACGGTAAAAATTGATCTGCGCAAAGAAAATTACGGTACCGTAAACCTATTTTCGTTGCCCCAGCACAAACGGAAAAACCTTCATGATTTGTTGTATTCTTGTCGCAAAGCTCTTTTCTAAAACGGCCGGTTAAAACACTAGTGATGACACAGAACGGTATTTATGCTGTCCTTCGTTTGATAATTAATTTTAATTTGATATTCGTTGCAATGTAATTGAGTGGAATCGAAATTGATCGAAAATTAGTTTTTGCAAATTTGTGTGAAATTTAATTAACTCTCGGTTCAACTTGCGTTTTTAAAGTCACTATTGTTTCTGAGCACAGTTCATGTGTGAACTGTGAGTGGTGAAAAAAAGAACATTATTTCCGACATGTTTGTTTTTAAATTTTTATAAAATCTTTGGCAAAATGTTTGAAAAAAATCTCCGATGAATATTTTTAAACCGTATTTGGTTCTCTCTCTCTTTCAATAAACCATTGATTCCCAAAGCGGTCCAGGTGGACCCCTAGGGATCTACCCCTGGTTTTAGATTAGATCTAATCTTCACATTTTTTGTCGAGTTTTGGGAATACAAAAATTTTTAAAGTGGTCTATATGAGAAAAAAAGTTTGGGAAACTAGGCGATAAACCTTCGAATATTGAATATTATGAAATATCACCTATCTAATTGTCGTCGATTGTGCACTTTGTACATTAATCGTTCCCCCCCAATAATCTGGCTATTTCAAGTGCCTGTTTTCTTTAGCGCACATTAATATCTCACTGTTATATTTTATTATATCTCATGCCTCCTGAATCTCTTATTTTCCATCGCACTTTTTAACGAGTTATTCATTTAAACTTATATTAAGACACTATAGCATAATCAACCTTTTCCCGTCTCATTAATGTCGGTATCGAATTCAATTAAACACGATTATTATTTGTCTTCTCGGGCTTCTCTTTAATATTTCGGGTCCTAATTCTGATATTCGTACATTCGATTTCATTATAAATTAATAGCACACGACTAGTCTTGCACCTTCATGCGCTTCCTGAACCTTTATAATTGTTGCAGTACATTCTAAAGTAAATAGCCTACTTATGTCTTTTATTTATCTAGTTGTATTAAGTATATCATTTGGATCAGATTGTTATTGTTCTTTAAATATTTATTGTTATCGTTATTAATTATTTGAACCCCTCTGGATTTTCATTACCGATTTTGAAGTTGACCATTTTTCACACAAATATGGATAATTAATAATTTGTTGATTTACGACTTGAAAGTATTCAATGAATTTTGAGCGGTAAGGAACATGCCAAATTGCTTTTGTAATTTTGATAAGAGAGGTATATTTAGATATGAAACAAATGTAATAAACTAAAGCTTTGTCCAAGAGATTAGAATATTTTGTAAAGCTATTGAAATTGTAACAAAGAAATATTCTAAATTTTTAGTAAATGACCTGCCCTGAAATTTGTGAAACTGTTACAATTGAAGCTACCTGATATCTTCATTTGGGAGCAAATAAAGTAGAAACCTATTTATTTTGATAAGTGTATATTCAGATAAGTTTTTATTGTTAGCTGATTAGAATTCATTATACTAGGGGTACCCAAAAGTAATCAACATTTTGACTTTGGAATTCATTTTATTTTACTAAAAAAGAAACTTTAATTATTAATCTACTGTATATTCAACGATATTAACGATAACTCTCCGCCGCCACTTTTCTGGCAAATTTTCGTTTCCCCTTTTGAAGAACTCCTCAAAACCAAAATACATCTTATCAAATTGTCGATCACTTTTGGGTACACCTAATACATGTTGGTGTAAATTGAATTTCTCAAATATAAAGGCGTGAAAGCATCGAAACTTCAAGCTTAATTATCGGTTTAACAACTTTACATTCTCTGTGTGTGTATTGCTTATATTCACAAATGACTTATGATACAAAATTCTCTATTTAAAGTATTGATTATCGATTCTATTTGTTATTTTCTATGTTAATAAAAGATGCATTTTGAACATTATGTTTTCTTTTGTTTTTATATATCATACAGGATATGACCAAAATTCTATTTCGGTTTTGGGTCCACAAAAGGCGGTTTTTAGGACCAAAATTGGGGTTTTTAGGCGCAAAATCAGCCACAAAATAGGCATTACAGGCGCAAAATAGGCCCACAAATAGGTTTTCAGGCGCAAAATCGGCACAAAAATGCGGTTTTTAGGCTCAAATATGGGGTTTTTAGGCGCATAATCGGACCAAAAATGTGGTTTTTAGGCCCATAAATGGGGTTTTTAGGCACAAAATATTCCCAAAAATGCGGTTTTTAGGCCCTAATATGCTGTATTTAGGCCCAAAAATGGTGTTTTTATGCGCAAAATCGGCCCAAAAATGTGGTTTTTAGACGCAAAAATTAGGTTTTTAGTTGCAAAATCGGCCCAATATGGCGGTTTTATGCCCAAAACGGCGATATTGACCCTAAATCGGCCCAAATATACGGTTTCAGGCGTAAAGTGGAACAAAATGCGGTTTTTAGGCTCAAATATGGGGTTTTAGGAGCATAATCGGACGAAAAATGCAAAAATTCCTCAAAATGCGGTTTTAGGCCCATAAATGGGGTTTTAGGCACAAAATGTTCCCAAAATGCGATTTTTAGGCCTAATAATAACAAATGTTTTAGGCGCAAAATCGGCCAAAATGGGTTTTAGGCGCAAAATCGGCCAAAAATGCGGTTTTAGGCGCAAAATCAGCCAAAAATGGGGTTTTAAGGCGGAATCAGACCAAAAATGCGGTTTTGGGCCCAATAATAAGGTTTTAGGCCCAATAAGGTTTTAGGCGCAAAATCGCCAAAAATGCTGGTTTTAGGCGAATCCAAAATGGGTTTTTAGGCGCAAAATCGGCCAAAAATGGGTTTTAGGCGCAAAATCGGACCAAAAATTTTAGGCGGTTTTAGGGCAAAATCGGACCAAAAATACGGCTTTTAGGCCCAAAAATGCAAAATGGCGGTTTTGGCCCCAATAATAAGGTTTTAGGCAAAAACCGCCAAAAATAGGCCCAATAATAAGGTTTTAGGCACAAAATCGCAAAAAAATGTTGTTTTAGGCCCAAAAATGGGTTTTAGGCGCAAAATCGGCCAAAAATGGGGTTTTAGGCGAAAATCGTCCAAAAATGCGGTTTTGGGCCCAATAATAAGTTTTTAGGTCCAATAATGGGGTTTTAGGCAAAATGGGGTTTTTAGGCGAAAATCGTCCCAAAAGCGGTTTTAGGCCCAAAATGCTGTATTTAGGCCCAATGGGGTTTTAGGCCCAATAAGGTTTTTAGGCAAAATCGGACCAAAGATGCGGCTTTTAGGACCAAAATGGGTTTTAGGCGCAAAATCGGGGTTTTTAGGCGCAAAATCGCCAAAAATGCGGTTTTTAGGCAAAGGCGCAAAATCGGTGTTTTAGGCGCAAAATCGGACCAAAAATGCGGTTTTTAGGCCCAAAGGGGTTTTAGGCGCAAAATCAGACCAAAAATGCGGTTTTAGGCCCAAAAATGGGTTTTAGGCGCAAAATCGCCAAAAATGGGTTTTAGGCGCAAAATTTTAGGCGCAAAATCGAAAAAATGCGCTTTTAGGCCCAAAATGGGGTTTTAGGCGCAAAATCGGCCAGGTTTTGGGCGCAAAATCGGAACAAAATGCAGTTTTGGCGCAAAATCGGACCAAAAATGCGGTTTTAGGCCCAACAATAAGTTTTTAGGCGTAAATCGTCCCAAAATGCAAAAAGCGGTTTTTAGGCGCAAAATCGGCCAAAAATGCGGTTTTTAGGCGCAAAATCGGACCAAAATGCGGTTTTAGGCCCAAAATGGGTTTTAGGCCCAAAAATGGGGTTTTTAGGCCCCAAAAAGGTTTAGGCAAAACCGCAAAAATGCGGTTTTGGCCCAATAAAAATAAGGTTTTAGGCGCAAAATTTTTAGGCGCAAAATCGGACCAAAAAATGCTTTTTAGGCCCAAAAAGGGTTTTTAGGCGCAAAATCAGCCACCAAAATGGGTTTTAGGCCCAATAATAAGGTCTTTAGGGTGCAAATCGGCCAAAAATGCAGTTTTTTTGGCAGGCGCAAAATCGGACCAAAAATGCGGTTTTTAGGCCCAACAATAAGTTTTTTAGGCGCAAAATTAGACCAAAAATGCGGCTTTTAGGCCCAAAAAAGGGGTTTTTAGGCGCAAAATCAGACCAAAAATGCGGTTTTTGGGCCCAATAATAAGGTTTTTAGGCGCAAAATCGGACCAAAAATGCAGTTTTTAGGCGCAAAATTGGACAAAAAATGCGATTTTTAGGCCCAACAATAAGTTTTTTAGGCGCAAAATCGGACCAAAAATGCGGCTTTTAGGCCCAAAAAAGGGGTTTTTAGGCGCAAAATCAGACCAAAAATGCGGTTTTTGGGCCCAATAATAAGGTTTTTAGGCGCTAATACAAAAATGTGGATTTTAGGCCCAATAATACATTAGGTACACTTGTGGGTGAGGCGAAAATCGAAATCTGTTTTTGGCCCAAAACCTAAATTTTCGATTTTCGACCCCCGTTTAGGCAAGTGTAACTCACATTAGGGTTTTGGAATATGGATCGATCAAAACAAAAATTTTCGAAAAGATTTTCGATTTAGTACACTTTGGGTGGAATATAGGCGATCTGGGAAAATTTTCGAAAACCTAAATTTTCGATTTTCGACCCGCCGTTTCAGGGGCCCAAGTGTAACTCACATTAGTACACTTGTGGTGGAATATGGGATCGAAAAATCTGAAAATTTTCGAAAACCTAAATTTTCGATTTTCGACCCGCCGTTTCAGGGGTAACAAGTGTAACTCAAAAATAAATAGTACACTTGTGGGTGGAATATGGGATCGATCTGAAAATTTTCGAAAACCTAAATTTTCGATTTTCGACCCGCTGTTTCAGGGGCAAGTGTAACTCACATTAGTACACTTGTGGGTGGAATATGGGATCGATCTGTGAAAATTTTCGAAAAACCTAAATTTTCGATTTTCGACCCGCCGTTTCAGGGGCAAGTGTAACTCACATTAGTACACTTGTGGGTGGAATATGGGATCGATCTGTGAAAATTTTCGAAAAACCTAAATTTTGGATTTTCGACCCGCCGTTTCAGGGGCAAGTGTAACTCACATTAGTACACTTGTGGGTGGAATATGGGATCGATCTGTGAAAATTTTGAAAAACTAAATTTTGGATTTTCGACCCGCCGTTTCAGGGGCAAGTGTAACTCACTTTGGGACACTTGTGGGTGGAATATGGGATCGATCTGTGAAAATTTTCGAAAAACCTAAATTTTCGATTTTCGACCCGCCGTTTCAGGGGCAAGTGTAACTCACTTTGGGACACTTGTGGGTGGAATATGGGATCGATCTGCGAAAATTTTCGAAAAACCTAAATTTTCGATTTTCGACCCGCCGTTTCAGGGGCAAGTGTAACTCACATTAGTACACTTGTGGGTGGAATATGGGATCGATCTGTGAAAATTTTCGAAAAACCTAAATTTTCGATTTTCGACCCGCCGTTTCAGGGGCAAGTGTAACTCACATTAGTACACTTGTGGGTGGAATATGGGATCGATCTGCGAAAATTTTCGAAAAACCTAAATTTTCGATTTTCGACCCGCCGTTTCAGGGGCAAGTGTAACTCACATTAGTACACTTGTGGGTGGAATATGGGATCGATCTGCGAAAATTTTCGAAAATAAATTTCGATTTGACCCGTTGTTTCAGGGGCAAGTGTAACCACATAGTAATTTTGGGATCGATTTGAAAATTTTCGAAAACCGATTTTCGCCGCCGTTTCAGGGGCAAGTGTAACTCACATTAGTACACTTGTGGGTGGAATATGGGATCGATCTGTGAAAATTTTCGAAAAACCTAAATTTTCGATTTTCGACCCGCCGTTTCAGGGGCAAGTGTAACTCACATTAGTACACTTGTGGGTGGAATATGGGATCGATCTGTGAAAATTTTCGAAAAACCTAAATTTTCGATTTTCGACCCGCCGTTTCAGGGGCAAGTGTAACTCACATTAGTACACTTGTGGGTGGAATATGGGATCGATCTGTGAAAATTTTCGAAAAACCTAAATTTTCGATTTTCGACCCGCTGTTTCAGGGGCAAGTGTAACTCACTTTAGTACACTTGTGGGTGGAATGTGGGATCGATCTGTGAAAATTTTCGAAAAACCTAAATTTTCGATTTTCGACCCGCCGTTTCAGGGGCAAGTGTAACTCACATTAGTACACTTGTGGGTGGAATATGGGATCGATCTGTGAAAATTTTCGAAAAACCTAAATTTTCGATTTTCGACCCGCCGTTTCAGGGGCAAGTGTAACTCACATTAGTACACTTGTGGGTGGAATATGGGATCGATCTGAAAATTTTCGAAAAACCTAAATTTTCGATTTTCGACCCGCCGTTTCAGGGGCAAGTGTAACTCACATTAGTACACTTGTGGGTGGAATATGGGATCGATCTGTGAAAATTTTCGAAAAACCTAAATTTTCGATTTTCGACCCGCCGTTTCAGGGGCAAGTGTAACTCACATTAGTACACTTGTGGGTGGAATATGGGATCGATCTGTGAAAATTTTCGAAAACCTAAATTTTCGATTTTCGACCCGCCATTTCAGGGGGCAGTCTAACTCCACATTAGGTACACTTGTGGGTGGAATATGGGATCGATCTGTGAAAATTTTCGAAAAGAATTTAAAATTTTCGATTTTCGACCCGCCGTTTCAGGGGCAAGTGTAACTCACATTAGTACACTTGTGGGTGGAATATGGGATCGATCTGTGAAAATTTTCGAAAAACCTAAATTTTCGATTTTCGACCCGCCGTTTCAGGGGCAAGTGTAACTCACATTAGTACACTTGTGGGTGGAATATGGGATCGATCTGTGAAAATTTTCGAAAAACCTAAATTTTCGATTTTCGACCCGCCGTTTCAGGGGCAAGTGTAACTCACATTAGTACACTTGTGGGTGGAATATGGGATCGATCTGTGAAAATTTTCGAAAAACCTAAATTTTCGATTTTCGACCCGCCGTTTCAGGGGCAAGTGTAACTCACATTAGTACACTTGTGGGTGGAATATGGGATCGATCTGTGAAAATTTTCGAAAAACCTAAATTTTCGATTTTCGACCCGCCGTTTCAGGGGCAAGTGTAACTCACATTAGTACACTTGTGGGTGGAATATGGGATCGATCTGTGAAAATTTTCGAAAACCTAAATTTTCGATTTTCGACCCGCCGTTTCAGGGCAAGTGTAACTCAGCTTTAAGATACCTTGTGGGTGGAATATGGGATCGATCTGTGAAAATTTTCGGAAAACCTAAATTTCGATTTACGACCCACCGTTTCAGGGGCAAGTGTAACTCACATTAGTACACTTGTGGGTGGAATATGGGATCGATCTGTGAAAATTTTCGAAAAACCTAAATTTTCGATTTTCGACCCGCCGTTTCAGGGGCAAGTGTAACTCACATTAGTACACTTGTGGGTGGAATATGGGATCGATCTGTGAAAATTTTCGAAAAACCTAAATTTTCGATTTTCGACCCGCCGTTTCAGGGGCAAGTGTAACTCACATTAGTACACTTGTGGGTGGAATATGGGATCGATCTGCGAAAATTTTCGGAAAACCTAAATTTCGATTTACGACCCACCGTTTCAGGGGCAAGTGTAACTCACATTAGTACACTTGTGGGTGGAATATGGGATCGATCTGGGAAAATTTTCGAAAAACCTATTTTTTGATTTTTGACCCGCCGTTTCATGGGCAAGTGTAACTCACTTTGGGACACTTGTGGGCGGAATATGGGACCGATCTGGGAAAATTTTCGGATTTTCGACCGCCGTTTCTCTCACTTTGGGACACTTGTGGGCGGAATATGGGACCGATCTGGGAAAATTATCGAAAAGCCTAAATTTTCGGCCGATTTTTTTCCTAAAAACCCACTTTTCTGGGTCAATTTTGGGCCTAGAAACCCCCTTTTTGGGCTGATTTTTTGCCTAATAACCGCCTTTTTTGGTCGATTTTGTGCCTTAAAATCCCCTTTTAGGGCCGATATTGGTATTAAAAACCTCATTTTTGGGCCGATTTTTACCTAAAAACCTCCGTTTTGTGCTGATTTTGAGACTAAAAACCGCCTTTTATGGCCGATTTTAGGCCTCAAAACACCCTTTTTGGGCCTACTTTAGGTCTAAAAACCCTCTTTTTGGGTGGAGTTTGTGCCTAAAAACAGCCTTTTTGGGCCGATTTTGCCCCAAAACACCCTTTTGGGCCTACTTTAGGTCTAAAAACCCTCTTTTTGGGTGGAGTTTGTGCCTAAAAACAGCCTTTTTGGGCCGATTTTGCCCCTAAAAACCGCATTTTGGGGAAATTTTGCGCCTGAAAACCCCATTTTTGGGCCTAAAAACAGCTTTTTTGAACCGATTTTACTCCTAATAACCACATATTAGTGCCAATTGTGAGCCTAAAAACAGCATTTTTTGGCCGATTTTGCCTCTAAAACCCATGTTTGGTCCGATTTTGCCCTAAAACCGCATTTGGGCGGTTAAACCGCATTTTTGGGAATATTTTACGCCTTAAACCCCATTTTTGGCCTAAAACTGCATTTTTGTGCCTAAAAACCGTATTTTTGGGAATATTTTTTGCGCCTGAAAACCGCATTTTGTGGCCTAAAAACCGCATTTTTGAGCCAATTTCGCGCCTAAAAACCCCATTTTATTGCCTAAAAACCGCTTTTTTGAGCCGATTTTACTCCTAATAACCACATATTTGTGCCAATTGTGAGCCTAAAACCCGCATTTTTGGGCTGATATCGCGCCTTAAAACCCCACTTGTCGGCCTATAAACCTTATTTTTGGGCCTTAAAACCGCATTTTTGGGCCGAATAACCGCTTTTTTGGGCCCAGAAATGCGGTTTTGAGGCCGAATATGGGGGTTTTTAGGCGCAAAATCGGCCCAAAAATGGGATTTTTATGCGCAAAATCGTCACAAAAATGCGGGTTTTAGACTCACAATTGGCACAAATATGTGGTTCTTCTAAATTTTCGATTTTCAACCCGCGGTTCAAGTGGCAAGTGTAACTCACTTCGTTGCGTTTGTACGGTAAGAAAGACGATGGAGAGCGTCCTCCGACCACTCGGTAGGTAAAGTGGAGTATTCTACAAGGCGATTGATCAACAAAGAAATGGTATCTAAAAAAAACGGAGCTAACTAATTTTTTGCTGGCCCTCTTGTTGTGGTTGTATTTAAAACATTCTTTCTTTCGACAACGCTGACCACTCCCAGTCGACACCACGTTGTCTCTTCAGTATCAATTTGAACGTGTGCAGTTGGGGACATCAACCTGGGTTTTATTGAAAACGCGTCACGTGATAGTGGATGTGTTGATGATGATGGTGGGGGGTTGGAGATGGCACGAACGCGTTCTAGTTCGGCTGTCATCAGTATCAGAGTACAGCCGGTGTGTCAGTACCAGTTGGGGACCCAAACCGAGTCGTCCTCAGTTTTCCACACCGGTTTATTCACCCTTCCGGTCCGGTTTTTCGCACCCCGAGCACAACTTCGCCTCCCCCATGTTCAGTAAGTTCAAAGCGTTTGTTCGATTTATCCTCTCTCTTCTGTCTCCGCGTTCTCTCCGATCGATCGACGGATTCTATCGGCGCGATTCACACAATCGCATAGAGGTCGCACAGAACCCAACGGTTATACCGGCGCTTATCCGTTCACTCCGTTCGCCTAAATTTAAATTTAAGTTAGACGTCGACGTTGCGACCAACGCCGATAACGCCGATCGAGAGAAGAAACCCGACGGTTTTCCCGCATTTTCAAGGTTCGGATCACGAGTCCACTACTTCTAGGTGCAAGTGTAGGCCCAATAATGTGGTTTTTAGGTCCAAAAATGAGGATTTTTGGTGCAAAAATGGGGTTTTCAGGCGCAAAAAATATTCCTAAAAATGCGGTTTTGGCCAAAAATGCGGTTTTAGGGGCAAAATCGGCCCAAATGCGGTTATTGGGCGCAAAATCGGCCCAAAAATGGGGTTTTTAGAGGCAAAATCGGTCAAAAAATGCGGTTTTTAGGCCTAAAAATGAGGTTTTCAGGCGCAAAATTTCCCAAAAATGCGGTATTTAGGACCTAAAATTCGATTTTTAAGGACAAAACTGGGCCAAAAATTCGGTTTTTAGCCCCAAAAATGCGGTTTTCAGGCCCATAAATACGGTTTTTAGACACAAAATCGGCCCAAAAAGCCTGTTTTTAGGCACAAACTGGACCCAAAAAGGGGGTTTTTAGACCTGAAATAGGCCCAAGAAGGGTGTTTTGAGGCCTAAAATTGGCCAAAAAATGCGGTTTTTAGGCACAAAAATGAGGATTTTTGGTGCAAAATCGGTCCAAAAAATGCTGTTTTCAGGCTCAAAATCGGTTCAAAATTGCTGTTTTTAAGCGCATGATGGGGCCAAAAATGTGATTTTTAGGCGCAAAATTGGATACCGGTCTCGCGTTTATAAGTTCGGATGCAATGTGAAAAAAAATATTCGAAATATTTTTAGTCTAAATTCCCTCACTGGTCTGGAATTTAATCGCCTATTCGGTTCGATTTAAAAACGAAATATTTGACAGACCGGTTTTTAAAAACATATTCGGAGGTACTATCCGATAATAGTGCGTCGTAATAAGTAAATTTTATGCAAAATTTTCAGAGAAAAAAAAATTGGTACTTAATGGGTTAAGCTGAACAGCATACTTACTGTCCACTGTCCCAATTTTAGACGTATTAGACGTATATTTAAAGTTTGTCACGTTGGTCTTCAGTCGAAAACTCTTTTCGACAGATATTGAAAATTCGATACGGAAACAGGAATCGAAGAAAAATTCTGCGAGTTGTTACATTTATATTGGGTTGGCGACTAAATAATTGCGGATTCTATGCCGTGCATTTTTTTAGTACGCGCAACGAATAGTTATAGGAAATGTAATAGACATTTCAGAATACTCTGTTATACGTTTGAAGATGCGTAAACGTGCGTAAAATACAAAAATAACGCCCGTCTCCGTCTGGCGACGAAACCCCCCCCATAATGTTAGTTGCCCGACCCAATATTTATTTGTTTTCAGTGTTCAGAACGGTTTTTCCCATATCGGTTCTCCGAAACCCGATTTCAGAGAGCGAAACTGATCTATTATCTGAACAAACTTAATTTACGTCCGATTCAAACGAGCTACACTTGTGCGGTACGACCACAAAAAAAAAGTGTATTATTATTATTTTTTCCGTTATAACGTATTCAGATCGGGGTCCGCGGAGTAATTGAAAAAAATAAAATGCGCTATTCCTGATATCAGTCCGAAAAAAACATCTTTTCAAACCGCAAATACCGACAAATTGACAATGTACCGAATCTATAATTGAACTCCTTCGAACCGTTTTCAATTTTCCCTCCCTTCGGCGGTACGTTTCCAAACGTCCACTGTCGACCGAGTCATAAAATCCATAAAATTTCATTCCCCGCCCATTCTGCCGAATTGGTCGAATCCCTCTCCGTCCATTGGAAATAGACGGCTCTTCAAATAGACGACGCGTCTTCTCTGTCTACAATAATGATTTACCCTCCTATTTCTGTGTCTATTGATTTTATAGATTTTTTTCTGTATAGAATCGTCCATTGGGAAGCGTCCTGCCGCTGCCGTAGGAAATGAACGTCATGCGAACGCCTGTGTTCTGGCCGAGATTGATATATTATCTACCGTTATTCGGAACAGCGCCATTATATTTTTGAACCGGCCGAACGGTCGTTGTCATTAGAGCGGCGTTCCCATTTTCCGTTCTAACTTTCTTGCACAGTCAACAATCGAATAGGCGAATAAATAGGAATCAATAATTACAAATCGATAATAAGCCCATCGAGTACTGTTGTATTGGGTCTGAGACGTGGGACTAGGAAAGTGAGAACTGCTTATATAGTGTAGGTTTGTGGTGTTTCTGTCTCCTCTCTCGCCGGTTCGGTCTTCTGCCAGACCGGGGTGTCGGCCGCTCGCCATCTTCAGTAGCGCTGTGTCACTGTCACTGTCGGCACTTTTGACGTTCAAGTGATAGTGACAGTGCAGTCAAGGATGCCCTCAAGGAAAAACATCCAAAGTGCCGACAGTGACCGACACAGCGCTACTGAAGATGGCGAGCGGCCGACATCCCGGTCTGGCAAAAGACCGAACCGGCGAGAGGAGACAGAAACACCCATTCAGACGGGTATGAAAAAAGGTACGGTAAATAAATAAAAGAATTCGAATACTAGTTTAACATACCTGTTTTGTGGTCTGCGAGGGGTTGGAATACTGTAGGTTTGTGGTTTTTTCTGTCTCCTCTCGCCGGTTCGGTCTTTTGCCAGACCGATTTCGGCCGCTCGCCATCTTCAGTAGCGCTGTTAGTCACTGTTAGCATTTTGGATGTTTTTCCTGGGGGCATCCTCAATGCACTGTCACTGTCACTGTCACTGTCTCTCGTAATATCTCTTGTACTGTCTTGTCTGTCGTTGTACCGTCAAATTGTATATTGTATACTGTCAAAACTCATTTTCAACTTGTTTCCACGACTAAGTGTTTTTTTCTTACCTACGGCAGTGCACTGTGTCACTGTCACTTGTACTGCGGTCGTTGTGTACAAATCAGTATGTGCAAGTGACACAGTGGCACAAGTGCAGTGAGGATGCCCGAAAGACAAGGCAATGTGCCAAATTGATTAACACCGCTACTGAAGATGGCGAGCGGCCGATAAAACAGGAAGCGCCCCTAAAATATGTAATACGTTTCAAATTCGCGATCGCGGCCCATCAGGGAAATATTAGACGCAAACAATTAAAAATAAACGAAAGTAAATTACCCGCCGCGCGTAATATTATTATGCAATTACGTGGCCTTCTTAACGGCCATTTAAAATTAATTAATCTCAATACTCTAATCGCTACAAGGCAGGCTCCATCGTCCTCTATTTAACAGACAATGCTTCCTGTAATCTTTTTAAGGGGAAGTGCATAGATTTCAACATACGGGCCGGGTGTTTTATTTACCGACGTAACAAATTGTGTTACAACGACTCCCAGAGACAATGGATCACAACTGTTGCTAACGGATAAAATATTAATTTATAATTATATTTTAAGGCCCCACCACTTATATTTCTGATAAGTCCCGTCCGTTCGTGAATTTACGGCTTCCCCCCCCCCCGGATATATAAATCATTCCGTTGGAAACTATCCCATCGCTCCTGTAAATCCTGCAATTCCTCACTATTCAGTACGGGTCCCATCGGCAGTACCATACGGAAAAAATTAAAGTACCGTAGATTTCGTGTGTCTGTGTCTCCTCTCGCCGGTTCGGTCATTCGCCATCTTCAGTAATCGCTTTGGATGTTTTTCGGGCATCCCCCACTGCACTGTGTCATATCGCCTGTACTGCGGCCGTTGTGTATACAAATCAGTCTGTACAAGTGACACACAGTGGCAGTGAAGATGCCCAAAAAAAAAACATCCAAAGTGACTACTGAAGATGGCGGCGAGCGGCCGAAACCCCGGTCTGGCGAAAGACCGAACCGGCGAGAGGAGGAGACACGGAAACACACGAAATCTATTCTGAATTAAATGCGCGATAAAAAAAAATATTCTAGACTGTTAGAGCGCGTGGCAAAAATCAGCAAGATAAAGTTGGATCTGGAAGAACTTCCGGTATCGATAATCGCTCCATCCGGGATTCGGCGTAAAATCATCCGGGGATTAAACGAGGGACTAAAGGTCGAAAAATTCAATTTAATCAATGTTGAAATCTGAGCGAGAAGTTTCATCTCAATCTTGAGGCATACAACACATGTCTATCATCACACTATCACACTGGAAATATCAGCCCGTTATCACTTTGATAACGCAGTTTTCATTAATACAAGATCCGTTTATTGTGCTATGAACAATATTTATTTAGGGTTCAAATTGGAAATTTTACTAGGCCTAGGGTGAAACGCGGCTCTTACGCGATGATATTTGCATAGTCCTTAAAATTTTGTCGATAAAAGGAAAGAAATTTAGGAAATTTTGGGGCAAAATTTTTTTTTTAATTAATTTAAATCCGTACTTATTACACACATTCCACTGTGAATATTTATGCGCTGCTCGTTGGACGATGCTGGAAAAAAAAATTTTGGCTCCCTTAAAACGTTACCAGATTGAAATGTTCATTGAGAGTGAATTCGGCCCCCGGCCTAAGGTATATGAAAACGTATCTGTTTTTATTCAAATTACTAATTTCCAATACAGAATTTAACCTCAATTGGGTGGGTAATTGGGGTCGGACAAAAATTCTGAAACCGGTCTAGGAAAACTCCTGGATGTCCCGCTGGGGGGGGGGGAAACCTCAATAATCCAGGAAATGTATTCGCCTCAATCGCCGATTTAAAGTTAACGGCGCTGGCCCAATTTTTTAATTAAGAAAAAGGGTAATAAAACACGAGTTCGCGTTTACCTCATCGGCGATAAAATAAAAACTGACGATACCCTATTACGGTTGTACAACAAAAAATATAATATGTTTCGAGTTACGCGCCTTTCCTGTATTGGGCGGAAGCCTTTGATCACGAAGTCATGACTATTCTGGAAAATGTAAAATCACTTACCGTAGGTTTGTTGTGTTTCTGTGTCTCCTCTCGCCGGTTCGGTCTTTCGCTGGACCGGGGTTTCGGGGCCGCTCGCCGTCTTCAGTAGCGGTGTCGGTCACTTACGGGATGTTTTTCGCGGGGTTGAATCCTCACTGCACTATCACTGTGGTGTTTTTTCAGTTATGCGTGTCTTGTTATTATGTCTATTTGACTTACAAAAACACCGCAAGTGCCAACAGTGACTAACAACACAGCGCTACTGAAGATGGCGAGCGGCTGAAACCGCTCTGGCAAAAGACCAAACCAGCGAGACAGGAGACAGAAACAGCACAAACCTACGGTATCCTTATAATTAATTTCATTTCCGAAACTTATATATAAGTTAGCGACACTGACTCCACGGGACAAAAAAAGGAAGCCTACTCTGAATATATATATTTTTTTATTTTTAACGCCATATAACGTTTATATAAATCAATGCATCTTATAAAAAGTAGAATTCAATCCTAGAGATGAGCTATAGTCTGATATCGCTTCTAAATCTACAACCGTACCTTCTTCACCGGTCTCCTTTCGCCGGCTTCCTAGACCGGTTTCTTCAGTTAACACCGCACTTCGGCACTAAAGTCACTGTGTCACTTCTTCTGCGGTCGTTGTCTGTTCGTCATGTGTATATATGTGGCGTCTTCTTATTGTGTTTCTTTGGGGGATTTTGTTTGTCCTGTTTCCCGAAAATCCCCACCTCCCCAGACAGAATCTCCCAAAAACATGACAATAGGACACGCACATAACAACACACAACCACCAAAGTAGATGTGCAGTGACAGTGGAGTGGGGGGATGGCCGAAAAACGTCCAAAGTGCTAACACCGCTACTGAAGATGGCGAGCGGCCGAAACCGGTCTGGCGAAAAAGACCGAACCGGCGAGAGGAGACAGAAACACCACGAACCTACGGTATTCCAACCCCTCGCAGACCACAAAACAGGTATATTAAACTGACTTAGTTCGCCAGTCTGACAGTATAAGAGGCGGTATTGGAGGTGCAAGAATCCAAAGTGACACACACCGCGCTACTGAAGACGGTGAGATGCCGAAACCGGTCTGGCGAAAGACCGAACCGGCGAGAGGAGACAGAAAGGCGGACAAGGCAAAACAGATTGTTCCATATTTTCGGACCGAATTCCGGAGGTTTGAACCGAATTCCGCGAATTCGTTCGCTTGCAATCCCCGGAATTGTTCCGCTCGAAAACCGACCTTATTCCAACGCCCAGCGATAATTAAGGATAATAATCGTTGAAGATTTATAGCGAGCGGCGGCCGGATACGGAACACCCTCCTCCCCCACCCACCAATCCCCCACTCACCCCTCCTGGAACTAGTTTAACCCCAGAATTGGACGGCCGTGATTCAGAAGCCGGCGAATCGTCCCTGGCGAAACGTCGCCGCGGTTCCAGTCTCGACTTTAACCATTTACCCGTTCGTTCCGCCCGTTCGGCCGTTCCAGTCGGGACACCCGACATTCCAGTATCTCCGGTATAACTGGTTTTTCAAAAAATCTTCAATCGTTCTTACAGAAATTTGAGATCGGCCACCGTTCCGCGGCGAACGGAATTGCGCACCCCTCGGAGACGGCGCCATCCGTAAAAGAAGACCCGGGGGATCGATGGGCTGCAGTCCACCGTTGACTTCTTCTCCAGCGTCGTTGGACATTATCAGGTAACGCCTATATAGATTTTACCACTCGCGTGTTGTCCACTTCGGAACCCCCCTCCCCCTTCATCAGGGTCCGACTGAAAGGAGAAACGTTATTCGGGGGAACCGACCTCCGCTTATATTCTACCCCTATGTCTCTGTCAACGCAGTCCTTCTTTGTAAACTTTCAGTAAATACTCGAGTCGATTTATAGGAGAGTTTTCACCGAGTGTTTTTCTTATTAATGTTTCGAATTCTTTTGGCCACACTCGAGCGTAGAAATACGGCTTTAAATGAAAATTAAGACGAGTTTTTCTTCTGTAAATCGGTGTTCTACTCTGGCAAGTTGGGGGCTACACTTGGGAGTGTTTTCTACAATCAACATTTCCAAGTTTTAAGTACGGTTATTTTCGCGCGGTTACACGATAAAAGAATTGACTCGATGGCGGTACTTTTCGTTTACTTCGGAATAGTTGGAATTGTAATGACGATAACTGTTCTTTAAACGAGCTTAAAGTTTTCCGCGATCAGAACTTCCTGTGCGATCGCACAATACCGCGTGTCCGATTTTTCGTCAAAAATCCCATTTTGGGCAGATTTTTCATTTTAAAACCCCATTTTGGGCCTAAAACCGCATTTTGGGCCTTTTGTAAACCCCATTTTGGGCCTTACACCGCATTTTGATTTTTCGTCAAAAACCCCATTTCCGCAAAAAACCACATTTTGGGTCTAAAACCGCATTTTGGGCCGATTTTTCGTCAAAACCCCATCTTTGGGCCGATTTTTCGTCAAAACCGCATTTTGGGCCTAAAAACCGCATTTTTGGGACGATTTTTTTTGGGCTTGTCGCGGGGAGGACCTCGAGACAACGACCGGGCACCGGTTTTGCCCGACGCGCGTTGATGTCCCGCGCTGTATTTTGGGCCTAAAAACCGCATGTTTGGGCTGAAAACCACAATTTTGGGCCGATTTTGCGCTTAAAACCCCCATTTTTGGGCCTTACACCGCATTTTTGGGCTGATTTTTCGTCAAAAAAACCCTATTTTTGGGCCTAAAAACCGCATTTTTGGGACGATTTTGTTTGGGCTTGTCGCGGGAGGAGGACCTCGAGACAACGACCCGCCACCGGTTTTGCTCGACGCGCGTTGATGTCCCGCGCTGTATTATTGACGGAATGATACCGCGTACGGCGGAAACCTGTCGCCGGCGACAACTTCAACAGGGAGGCGTAGACACGGAGGTGGACAGAATTTGGTTCTCGGTAAAAACGGTTTTAATATACCGAGAGTTGATTGACGATCCAGGTATATGAAGGCCTCCGGGGTGGTGGTTTCCGGAGAGAGGAAAAATTCTTTAAAATTTTTAAAATGAAAGTATTCCCCCGGTCCAACTTTGTCCGGTCACATATCGCGATTGTCATGCCGCGATGGCAGCAATATCGTTCGGCACTTCGGATTCGGCAGTTTAATGGAGCGTCTCCGTTTCTGTGTCAGATATGGCCGGCGGTATGGTGTTCTGGTTCTGGCTGGTTCCCGTTCTGGTTCTGGCGGTCCGTGAGGGGGGCCGAAGGGACGGCGGCGAACACCGTGGCCCCGAGCAGCGCTACAGGACGATAGAAATGAGCCCCCAACAGATAGTCGTGGAAATCATCAACAATTTCGGCGTTTGCATCCTTCAAGTAAGTCGTTTTTTTTTATTTTTTAAATTTTTTATTCCCTGTTTCGACATCGGTGTCTGACCGGTGTCTGATCTTCAGTAGCGGTGTTAGTCACTTTGTCGTAACGGAAAACCGGAGAGTGGGACCGGCAAATCTAAACGTGGACTTTTTTTTCATACCTGTTTTGTGGTCTGCGAGGAGTTGGAATAACGTAGATTATTATTAAGTATCTACGTATGTACGTTATCTAAGGATAACGAATATATAAAGTTGTATTTTGGGAGGAGTTGTTGGGGATTCGTTGTTCTGGAATATAATAATGAAATATAAAGGGTGTCCCAAAATTAACGCGAGATTTGAATTTGCCACAGCATTCTTGCAGTTAAAGTCGGCAACCCTATTATTAAAAAAAACGATTCGACAGCCGATAGTTTAGGGTCAGTACAAATGGAGGGGGCGTTACACGATAGAACAACGTCCTTTCATTGTTGGACAATATTTCAAAAATAATGAAAGTTCGGCGGCCACAGTCCGAATAGTGTGATTTAACTTAAGATTTAACAAAATAATTTTTAGCGATGAAGCGCATTTTCACATCCATTGTGTGTCCATTTGTACTGACCCTAAACTATCGGCTGTCAAATGGTTTTTTTTTTTAATAATAGGGTTGCCGACTTTACTGCAAGAATGCTGTGGCAAATTCAAATCTCGCGTTAATTTTGGGACACTCCCCTTACCCTAAGTCCTATTGAGACATTTCTAGCGAAATATGTTTCATAATTCCGAATTTCGTTTTCGGTTTATAGACGACCTGTCAGTATTGCATCCTCTGGCTGTAAAACAGCCTGTTTAAAACAAACAAAACGGCTACAACGAGGGCTAGTGTTTTGTGCCGCAACAGTGCGCAACGTCTAAGTCTAATGGTCAATTGCACAATCGACAATTAGACGAGTTTTTCCTACGGCCTCGCTCCGTGCGAGTCTCGGCCTTGTTTAACGGCGGAAAATGTTTAAAATCGTCATAATATCTTCAGAAAAGTGTGAAGCGTGCTGTTTTCGTTTTGTGTATAATATAATAGGTGTACCCGAAAGTGATCGACAATTGGATAAGATGTATTTTGGTCTTGAGCAGCTCTTCAAGAAGGGGAAATCGAAAATTTGCCGGAAAAGTGGCCAGCGGAGAGTTGTCGATAATATCGGTGAATATATAGTAGATTAATAATTAAATTTTGTTTTTTAGCAAAATAAAATGAATTCTACTTTTCGGGTACCCCTAATATATAAGGACGGGATATGAAGGGTAATATTCCCGATCACGTTTCGCCTACTTGAATATTCTAGGCATATATAGGAAAAAATAAGTTCTAATACCGTAGTTTTGTCCGGTTTTCCGCCAGGACGGTTTCGGCCGTTCGCCGTCTTCAGTAGCCGCGTGCTGTCGGAATGGCGTTGACGACGAACCTGCCCGGCGCCCCTGTAACAAGAAGAACACGAAAGATTTTAAAGGAGATCTCGCACGACTAGATAATGCAAGACAAAATATTTCTTCTAATTGTTTTTTTTTACGTAACGCGAACGAATTTAATCGAAGGAAATAAAAAAAAATTTAACATCCCCGCGGGACTACAAAAGTGTTCGACCTCAATCGACTCGGGCATTCCACCGAATTAATTGCCCGTTAAGCCGTTAAATGCAGTTGAAAACCATTAAAGTAAATAGTCGCCATTATTCAATTATCGTCCGAACGCATTTTCGAGGCATTTCCCGTTTCTTTATATTGGTATAAATATTTTTTATAATCATTTTGGTCGTCATGTGCGATAGTTCTCAATACTGCCACCCCCGCCCATGACCGGTTCATCGACCTTTCGTTCAGAATTGAATGGTTCCTCCTCATCCTCCCGGCAAAGCGCCCCGTCTCCCCCTCGTCCCGGAGGGGAAAACCTCCACCGAACATTCGTCCGTCCGGAGACGTGAAAAAACCCTCATTCTTCCCTTCAGACTGCTTCCTCAGCAATTCGGCTCGGGCTTAAAGGGAGATTATTTTTTTTTCTAATACTGCCGCACAAATACTCTCCTGACGAGAAAGCGTTCTAGACCGTTCATTGAACCCGGTCTAGAGGAGAGTCTTAACTCGGAGGTGGGATCGATATCCTCCTAATGATATCTGTCAGTTCACCGACTCCACAATCCGTAGTGGTGACGGGGTCGGGGTGATAAATGGTCTGTTCGACGGAGATCGGCGTCGGGGTAGGAGGTCGACGCCCCACCCCTATCACCCGGGGGTATGGCTAATGATATTCCCGCCCTGAGGAAAACCGAAATCGATGCTCCAATTGTCGTACAAAGGACAACCCCGCCAGGAGCCTCCCATACATCTTCATACCGATAACAAAAAGATCCTATACACGGACATATAAAAGAGAGGAGGTTTCCGCGACCGCAACTTGTGAATTACAGCAGATTGACTGCGATAGAAATTAGTCCAGAAACGAACTATTGGCGGGCAGCAAAAATTTCAGAAACACCTTTTCAATAGCGCCCCAAAGGCATCGTTGCCAATTTGTCTAAACATCGCTCTTAATTGATGAGAATAATTGTCTGTTATCAACAGTAGTAGAGAGTACATTTCACTTCGCAAGTATCGTATTTTTGTGTTATACATAAGAGGTCTGTTCAAAAAGTAACGCGAATTTTAGATTTCCGCGAAATAAGTACATTTCAAATCTACGGTTCTTTTGTAGTCTCATGTTTATGTACACGTCTATCTCACTTATTGAGGAGATAAAAACGGCATCGAAGTAGGAGCTTAACGAGATCACAAAAAATGAATTTTCGAAACGCTTCGAGGATTGGAAAAAACGTTGGTATAAGTGTATCCGGTGGGGATTACTTTGGAGGGGACAAAATAGATATTCGTAAATAAAATTTTTTGAAAAAACCCAAAATTCGCCATACTTTTTGAACAGACACGGTGTCAGCTCGCTAAGAGCGAGCAGGTGAACTGAAATGAACTGGACGGAGGTCATTGAATTTGTCTTGTCCTTGGGCAGCTTCCATGACCCGTCCTGAGGGGCTAGTGGTAGGGGAGGGGGGGGGAGGAAGTGGCATTAGCCGTAATTATGTATCACATCCTATTGTTTTATATCTTGACTCGAGGGACATAAAAACGGGAGCGAAAGAGACGCCGCCGCCGCCGCCGCCTAATAATAATAAATTGTCCGATTTCAGTTGGTGAACTCGAGGACGGAGAATACGGCATTTTCCCCGTACGGCCTGGTCTCTGTGTCGCTGGTCCTGTACGAGGGGAGCAGGGGACAGACGGCCGCCGAAATACACAACGCCCTGAAGCTCCCCTGGGAGAGGCACATCACCAGGATAGGGTTCAGGGACCTCCACAGGTACCTCAAGGTGATTGTCACTGGGCCGACGATGGCGCTGGAAAGAGTTAATTTTTTTTACAGCCCAATTATAACTGAGTGTTTCGTTTAAATAATAATTCCACGCGATGTATTCTAGAGCTATTTTACGAACGACGGATTCCTGCGGGGACTGGTCCTGAGCAATCCGAACGTTCGACTGCGACACGGCTACGTCGCGGCGCTCAAGTTCTACGGATTCTATCCGAGTATGGGCGACAACGGCGTTACCAGTACCAGTAGTAGTACCACGGTACGCAGTACCACGGCGGGCAGTACCACCACGGTCGGTACAACGACCCCGGCCACTACCGCCGCCGCGAGTACAGCCCCCGACACCGTCTCCACCGCGACGACGATCGGGACTACAGTTACCGACGTTTCGGGGACGACGTCCAGTAGCGGACTGTCGGGCGAGGAGAGCGCCACCCAGACGGCGACTATGTCCGGAGTCGACGACGACCGGAGTACTACCGAAGAAACCACCACTAGCACGGAGTTTGTCACTACAGATATCGATTCGACGGGCAGCACGGCGGTAGGAACAGTTACTGACGACAATGAGCAACTGCAATACTCCACTTCGACGGTCCACACATTCGGCGCTACCGATATACCCGGGACGACCACACGTGTAAACACGGACATCGATCAAGTACAGTTTTCCACGGCCAGAACTGATACAACGTTCAGTACAACAAACGTACCTACTGCGGACGCCGTAGGTGAAACGAGTACAGTCGATTATTCGCAATATTCCACCCCTAAAACGGATACTACGTTCAGTACAACAGACGTCCCTGGCACGAGTGTCCCGAGTACAACAAATGTCCCCGGTACAACAGATATCCCCAATACGACGGGTGACCCTACTACAACGGGTCGCCCTAGTACAATACATGTCCCTAGTACAACAGATTTCCCTAGCACAACAAATGTCCCCAGTACAACAAATGTCCCCAGTACAACAGATGTCCCCAATACGACGGGTGTCCCTAGTACAACAGGTAGCCCTAGTACAATACATGTCCCTAGTACAACAGATTTCCCTAGCACAACAAATGTCCCCAGTACAACAGATGTCCCCAATACGACGGGTGTCCCTAGTACAACAGGTAGCCCTAGTACAATACATGTCCCTACTACAACAGATTTCCCTAGCACAACAAATGTCCCCAGTACAACAGATGTCCCCAATACGACGGGTGTCCCTAGTACAACAGGTAGCCCTAGTACAATACATGTCCCTAGTACAACAGATTTCCCTAGCACAACAAATGTCCCCAGTACAACAGATGTCCCCAATACGACGGGTGTCCCTAGTACAACAGGTAGCCCTAGTACAATACATGTCCCTACTACAACAGATTTCGCTAGCACAACAAATGTCCCCAGCACAACGGATGTCCCTGGTACTACAGATGTCCCTAGTTCAAGTGTCCCTAGTACAACAGATGTCCCTAGTACAAGTGTCCCTAGTACAGGTGCCCCTAGTACAACAGATGTCCCTAGTACAAGTGCCCCTAGTACAAGTGTCCCTAGTACAGGTGCCCCTAGTACAATAGATGTCCCTAGTACAAGTGTCCCTAGTACAGGTGCCCCTAGTACAAGTGTCCCTAGTACAACAGATGTCCCTAGTACAATAAATATACATAGCACAACACATGTCCCCAATACAACAGACATCCCCGGCACAACAAACGTTTCTACGACAGGAGAAGGTGAAACGACCACAGTTGCCATTGCTGTCGATCACACAGACTTCAGTACAACGAACGTTGCTGCTGCTTCAGCCGGTATCGCCGGATATGGCGGGTGAAATAGATACCACTACGACTGTCACGAATGGTCCTACGACCGGTGGGGAAACGACAAACTTCCAGTATACCATTTCCGCACTCGTCCAAGAGACGACCACCGACGCCAGTGGAGGTCAGTACGGTACGTCCGAAACTGATACTACACTTACAACTGCTACTGTAGCCGGAACAGTCGAACCGTCGACAACGGTGGAAACGACCTCGGCCGAGAGCGCTACGGCGAATGGCGGTCTGGCGGTAGAAAATCTGTCGTCGGAAGGGAACGAAATTTTCGGAATGAACTTCACCGATGTCGGATCTGAATCCGCGTCTGTAACGGTACCGAGTGTCGAACGGCGGTATTCTACGGCCACTGTTACGACGTCGGAATGGTCTATCTCGCCGGAGTTGGACTGGCGTTTGGCGTCGGAACGGGACCGGAAGTCGGTACCGGTGACCGATACCGAAGGGAGCGGGTACCCGGGTACAGCCGGGTACCGGGGAACGTCCGAACAAAGCACCCGGGGACCGATGCGACCGCGTACTCTGTTCGCGGGGAGGAAACGACCCTCGAAAAAGGCTACAGGGGACGTCCGCACGACTTCGACCGAAACTCCTCAGTCCCTCGTCACTGAGGGCGATCGTAGTACAACGTTCGAAGATCGGACGTTTTCATCGGACGACAAGTCGACGGTCACTACGGCGGCGTACAACACTACTGAAGAGGAACACGGGATGACCGGTACTGAGGGCGTTCTCGTCGGAGACGATGAGCCCGACAACAGTTCTTTGAGGAACCAGAGGCATGCCAGGACTGTGAAGATCGGTGAGTTGATCTGTCCTTTGGACCTATAGCTTTCTCCTCCGCTATAGCTCTCGATTATCGACTTTATTCGGTCGAAAATTTGGCTAGAAGAGCAACTTGTCCTCCCGTTTTCCTGAACCGGTCCCAATTGAAAATCGAGTGCGGTACCTGGGACTTATCTCTTAGACAGAAGATTGACACGGAACCCAGATACAGGACTGAAACGTACAGAAACGAAACTAGCAGCTACAAATTACTACTAAGACTCCTCGACTACAGATCAAAACTATCACTCTGGAACAAATTATTAATTTACAACCGCCTACTGAAACCTATTTGGGCCTACGGAATAGAACTGTGGGGATCCACCGAGCAATCCGTAATCCTTCGAAAAATCACCAACGCCCCACCGTATGTCTCTAACGGAATAATCCGCAATGACCTAAAAGTCCCGTTCGTTCGAGAATTACCGACTTCCCGGTATTAATCCTTCCAAATCCTTCGTTCCGATCCCTTAATTCGACAACTTTCCTCGCTCTTCACCTTCCCCAAAAATCCCGTGCGTCGCCCAAAGCGGAGATGGCCCTTACGACCCCGGTAAGGTCAGCAGGAGCGGGAGTACCATCAGGAGGGTGGCTTCTCCTTCGAGAGTTCAGTGAGTGTAAAGTTAGAGCACTAGATACAATCTAAAATTTGGCTGGTTCTTCGCTCACTATTCTGTGCCACTATTCGGATGCTGTCGCGTCGTATTGGGAATTAATTTGAGATATTTGTCTTGTACAGATCAGAGCGGTGAAGAGAGTCGAAGCCGGGACGGCTACGGCGGTTCCTGGAGCCATCCGACCGAGCTCTGGTTCTTCACGTACAACGGCGCCGCCCACTCTGTACCCGTCCACACGTACACCGCCTACCTACCGTTCTGCTATCTGCCCGATCTGCACGCCTCCGCCCTTCAGATACCGCTAGACGTGAGTGGCAAACTTCTTTGATATCTTTGAAACATGTCCCAGAATGTTCCCGTCCGCCTCCTGTCGCCGGTCTGGCGGTCTTTCGCCAGACCGGTTTCGGGTGCTCGCCATCATCGATGGCAGTGTAAATCACTTTAAACAGGGTTTTCGCCCTCTCCTTCCGGTGGCCACTTCCGATTTTTCTTGCCTGTATTGTCAGTATCGTCAATCCTGTTGGGATCGACTGCTCGCTCGTTCCCGTATCACCGGGACGTGTAGAACTTCTATTTTTTTCTATGCATACGGACTCGGCACGATCGTTTGCAACGGATCGTTTGCGCTGTCCTCGAGTGGGCAATTGAGTGGCGAATTCAATACCAGACACGAGGCCTTCCACACGATTACGGTTGTGTGAGCGTGTCAACTTCCGAAATTCGACGTCCCTGTTGAATGGAGACCACCGACTGTACAAACGCGTCTATTGTCCAGCGTCTTGTTGTCGCAGTGGCCGCGCAAAAAAAAAACCCGGAACGGAAAAAGAAAAGCGACGTTTTTCCTTTCATTTTCCAATAAATACTAAATCCTTTCATCAAATGACCGACGATGACATTCGTCACTACACGTTTCAACTATTTACACGTCTATTTTATTTATTCTATTTTGACATACAAAGTGTCATTCACGATAATTGAAGGCAATAGTGAATAGAGAGTATCAAAAATTGCTTATAGGGAAGACCTTAAAATGCAAACGATGCCATCCGCAATTACTTAGTTGCCGGTCCAGTATATACACCGCTAAGTTGTTCGTTAAAACTTAAAAAATTTACCTCATTGTTGTCCTCCTAGCGACGTACAAAGGGAGTTTGAATTGGTAATCACTCCCGGCAATCGTCCAAACTCCTACTATCTATGTTTCCAGACGTCTGAACAGCCTGATCTAAATGTACCAGAAAAATTATTAGTGCTACTCGAACATCAGTGTCGCTTATTGTTGTAATTTCCAGTAGTGACAATAAAAGGGTGAAAAAAAAATCAATCGATATTACTAACCGAAATTCAACACAGCGTTTGCAGCGTAGACAGTTCGAAAGATAAAGTTCGTTAAAGTCGGAATATGCCGAGTCTTTTTTTTCCTCTCTTTTCACTTTGAATTTTCGATAATCTTCGAATAGATATAGTAAATATTCGGGAAAACATTCGGCGAAACGACGGGGAGCGAGGAGTCACTCGTGTCCGACGCCGGTTTTGAGCATCCTGTCTGCACAGTGAGACAGAGAGAGAGAGAGAGCGACGGAAATTGTGACAGTATTAACGACAGCGATATAATCTTCAGCGTGTACTAGAAGATGAATAATGAAACAATCCTGGTGTTGCACGAGAACAATCCTGGTGTCGCCACAGTTTCCTCTTTTCCTAGACCGGTTTCGGCCGCTCGCCGCCTTCAGTAGCGGTGCGAAAAACTATCTATTATAGCGGCGATTCGGCATTTAGCCGGTATTTGCAACCGCTTGATATACGGTAAGAAATCTTCGTATCCTCACGGCCTTGCGTGTGCCTGAAGCGTGGAGAGAGCGAGATAACATCGGCCAACTTTAAAACTGGGAAATGAGACGGAACTCATCGCAGTTGAGGCCGAATTAGCGAGCGCCTTTTTAGCCGAATACAGTCTACAGTTCGAGGTTTGATTCAAAATGTCTTTTTCGCTTTCTTCTACCGGGCTATGCGCACAGTTCCGGGCTGGAGGCGATGGATTCAAAACGCCGGATTTCGGCCCCTCCCGGACGGTCCTGGAGAATGTGACTATACGCTTTTGTGACTTTGACGCTTTAAATCCTGCATAATTTTTACAACAAGCCAGATATTAAAAAAAATGCTCCGATTTAGGATCCGAGGTACAGTATGCTGGTGCTGTTGCCCGAAGAGAAGCTCGGCCTCGGCCAAATGCTGTACGCCCTTCAGTGGTGTCCGCTGACCGTCATCCTGAGCCTGCTGAAGACGACGCCCGTCTACGCCGTCCTGCCTTCGTTCACGACGGTCAAGCACATCAATCTGGCGCCAACACTAGAACAGGTAAACCGGGTGGACCGTCCGGTCGTAGGACGACTGCGACGAAACTAATATTCGGTGTTTTTTTGTTGCCAACAGTTGGGCGTAAGGCGGGTTTTCGACCCGGTGAGGGCCGACCTGGGCGAGATGTCCCACGAGACGAACGTTTTCGTCAGGACGATAGAACAGGTGGTCACCGTCTCCCTCAGGAAGTTCTACCACAACCACAGGTGTAAGTGGCGTCGGCTTCCTACTAATTTCAAATAAGAAAATCAATAAGATAACAACCGGAAGAGTAAGTCAGTAATAGAGGCCCAGAACACTCGTATATAGAAAAAGACAAACGACAGAAATAGGACTGGAAAAAACACAGGACAGCCACAGGACACGTAAAAAGGTCCGCAGGAGCCGCAGGAACAACAAACTCAGGACCATAAAGGTAGACAGTACATACTGGAAATAGGAGTATGTCCGTTTACTCCTGGACTGCACTGTCCGAAAAACATCCAAAGTGCCAACAGTGACTACTGACACAGCGCTACTGAAGATGGCGAGCGGCGGCCGAAACCCCGGTCTAGCAAAAGACCAAACCGGCGAGAGGAGACAGAAACACCACGAACCTACGGTATTCGTGGTTTCTCCTGTCTCGCTGGTTCGATCTTTCCGGGGTTTCGGCCGCTCGCCATCTTCAGTAGCGCTGTGTTGTCAGTAGTCACTGTTTGCATGTTTTTCCTGGGGGCATCCTCACTGTACTGTAGTGTTTGTCGGTTTGTCAGCTGTCATAAACCAGCAATCATAATTTCCCAATAATAATAAAAAATGCGTGTATATATATATATATATATATATATATATATATATATATATATATATATATATATATATACATATATACATACACACACACACACACACACACACACACACACACACACACACACAAGAGAATTACATTTAAACATGATTTGTTATTGTCAATTATATATATATATATATTTTTTTATTGTTATTGGAAAATTATGTTTGTCCTATTCGGGTTGGATTTTGTTAATCCGCTCGCAGACCACAAAACGGGTATATTAAAATACTACAATTTAAAAAAATGCAAACATATACCACCTTGTATAAACGTACAAAAACACGGAAATAGAATATATACAGCGAACAAAAGTGCAAAATTACCTTAGTAACTGGCTGCGCTATAAACGTAAAAAAATACGAAAATTAAGGGAAAATGGCGACGAGATTTTCTCCGCTAAGGGCCAAAGCAGGGGTGCCATCGCTGCGTGGATTCACCGTCAAAATTACATTCGATGCCGTTATATATAATTTTAAAAATCGTAATTCTGACTTAAAATTAAAATGAAAACCAGAGAAGTAAAATTTCTCGAGTTTTTATATCGGCGATTTTATCGAATCGTTACAATTACAGCGAGGAAACATCGAAGGTCGTCATGGGGGCAGTATTAAACGGCCGAATCCGAATTGAAGATTTTGTAAAACAGTTTAAAATTATCCAATAAAATATCTTAAGTATGTATATTATCTTCTGTTTCGATAAAATATAAAACGAACGTCTGCGAATTATCAAATATCGAAATTAACCGACGGACTAACAATATACAAAGTGATATATAAAACCGACAACACGCGCAATATGTACACACGCAATTGAAGTATATGATTGAAAAATAATTTTCAGGGTTTGACGCGAGGCCTAACGAAATTGAACAGCATTTCATAGCCAACCATCCTTTCGCCTATTTCGTGATCGACAGAGAGACGGGCGTTGCTCTAATGGCCGGCACAATTGTCAACCCGATAACGAAACAGTCGCATTACAACAGCTGAACTTTATTCAATTCTTAAAACCACAATTTCATTCTTACCCTTTCTTCGGCGCTACACCAATAAAATATTGAATATTATATAATACATAAATTTCGGAGAAAACAAAGAAACGGGGGGGGGGGAGGGACACAAATTCGATTATATTATTTACAATTCCTAGAAAGAATTTTTTATTTAATTCAAGCCTTACTCCAAGACAGATAACGTCTTACGGTAGAGAACATCACATTATTCGAGATATTTTAAAATCGATACATTTTTAGTGTAGGTCGAAGATTGTAAATAATTGTGATAAAGTATGATCTCTTATATGTAATGGGAGTGTAAACACTATGGATAAACCAGATACATCAATATGAAAATATTATAATACTTTTCTTAAAATACACGGATAGGGAAAAAAAAATTTAATGTGCGGCACACGTTCGAATTTAATATCGTATACAAAAATATAAATACTACAGATTTAATAGAGTAGAGCTAATAATGTATCTTGTTCTAGTTGTACACATTAATAAAGTTATAGAGTTCAATAAATTCATCGCACGACACGTGATTAAATTCATCCGTCGTAAATATTTGTTTCATCGTAAATATAAATCAGACAAGCGGTCCTATGTTGAAGAATTAATGAGTAATCAGAAGTGTATATTAAAGAATGTAGAAATTGCATATTCTACAGAAGATTATGTTAGTTTCATATCTGGAGATTAATTAAAAAAAACATAAAGTCTGTTTTGTTCTAATCGCAATGAAACAGTTAGTAGAATGTGGGTCCACTGTATACACTTTTGTAATTACAACATAGTTAAGTAGCATAATAGTAAATTTAAATACTAGTTAATGATATATTATATTTCCAATTATAAATTATACACAATTTACAATAATAACGAGTTTGTAAAAATATTCATTGGCTAAAATTACATTATAAATAGTCTATTCCAAATAACCAAACTGTTGTTTATTTTTATAAAAAAAAAAAAATTTTGTATTTTAAATATATATTATAAAAACATTTAACAGTTCAGCAACATTTATTTAAACCCTTAACGTTTCTTCATTCCATTATATATTTCCAAGAACAATCTTTTCATAGTTTCATTGTTAACAAGGTATTATCAAGAATTAAACAATCATATATTTGCATGTATATAATTGCACATATCTGTATCACTATTTAATGTCAAATCATATTGTTGTAACTATAGTTTTCAATAAGTTATTCGGGTTAAAGTAAGTCAAATTCAATTTCAATATGACGTTATAAGCAATCTAATGTAACCGTCCATTTAATATTAAGGTTTGTTTTTTTTTTCAACTATTTTAACTAAATTAATTGCACTCGCTATTGTGTCCGTCCGCCGATCAAAACACCAAATTCATAATTTTCCCGTGGGAGCCGGGTTAGGGTCCGCTCAACCCCGTGGGGTTGACGGGATGCCCTCAGCAAGATTCCCGCGAAAACATCCGGGCCCCGGGGTGGGAAAGGGGTCCAGCGCGGAGAAAGGGGAAGCCCCCGGGGGTATATAAGGGGCCCCAGACCCCGGAGCCGGGTCTGAAGAAGGAGGACCAACTGGGAAGCGGGAGGATCCACGGGGAAGCCGGAGGACCCACCGGGAAGCCGGAGGACCCACCAGGAAGCAGGAGGACCCACCGGGAAGCCGGAGGACTCCACAGGAAGCAGGAGGACCCAGCGGGAAGACGCGTAGCGTAGGCCAAAATTGTAAATTATTCGTAGTGAGCCCAGTTTGTTGAGTGAATAAATTAAATTCGGACACTAGGAGAAACTATTTACACGTCTTATTGTTGTCATTATCTAATTTAATTTAACATTATTCCGTATTAATACGGTCAAAGAATAATTTGGATTTGTTATTATTAATCATCCACATTTTTAACATAAAATGAGACATTTTTTTGTGGAACGTTTTATTAAAATTTGTACAAAACAATTAAGGAAAAAATTGTTAACGATACTACAATCTGAGAGCTAATCAAAAATATGGTTTCATGTGATAAAAATATATCACAATAAAGTCACAAATCTTCTCACTTATACTGACAGAAATAAGGCAAGTGGGAAGATAGTGCTTCGGACTATCAATTTCATGGAATGGACTTATTGGTAACTAACATATATTAATAGATCAAAAATGAAATTCGTCAGAAATCTTATTAATTATTAAACGCAGCAACATAATTAAGAACTTCGGTTATAAATAAATTAAGATGAAACATGTTTCCACAAATTATTCAATTTTATTTAATTTTTGTTTATAATTCACACGCAATTATAAAAGGAACTTAACTTTTAAATCCGAGCCTGAGTATTTCCAAACAATAGAATAGAACTTCTTTCAGCTTCAATTTATGACACAATTTATTTTCCAACATTAACGGAAACACTTATCGAAAACACAATTCAGAAAATAGACCAGACAATAATTTCAAATTGTTCTAGTATTACATTTAATAAATACATTTAAATTACATTTAAACATGATTTGTTATTGTCAATTATTCACTGCGTCGCGTCGACAGTAACTAATGTACGTCCGCGTAATGTTTTCAATCACTTTTAACAGATCTGTTGTTATTAACTTTCATCGATATTGTGACTTTTTTTTTTTTAAAATAAATAATAACATTATTTATAATAAGAACATTTCAACACTAACAATTCATTTAAACGATAGATCACAATCTCGTGGAACAAGATGGCTGCGTTCGTTGAAAGTAAAAAAAATGCGGCACCGTTACAGCAGACTCATTCCGATCAGTGATCTTAAAACCTGCATAACATCACTAAAAAACAGAAAGATAAACAAATACAAGTATACTGGAAAACGGCTGATAGATCAGACAGTTATTAGTCTGGGCAAAGATCGATATTCTAGCAGTTTTTAGTATCACCCAACTGCATGATCGGCGGATTCACTTTGATCGATAATGCTCTCCCGATAACGACTACAACACGATATATTTTATTTTAAATTAGCGAAAATTTCCGTGACCAGAAAACTTGAATTATCGCTAATTTCCGACGGGTAATACTGCGGGGAGAACCTGAGTTAGCCGGGTTTGTTTGTGACTCTCTCTCCGACGATGGAACCAGTGACGAAAAGGGAACTCCGGAAGGAAACTCGAGGGCCCTTATATATATATATATATCTTATCTTCTACATCACTATTAATCTGAGATGGTGTATTAATGACGAGGCAAAAATCTGCTGTCTTACCAGACTTTTTGTTCAGAATAAAGCGCCTTCACGTAATCGCGAGCACTATCAGTTTTGATCTCCCGATAACGACTACAACACGATATATTTTATTTTAAATTAGCGAAAATTTCCGTGACCAGAAAACTTGAATTATCGCTAATTTCCGACGGGTAATACTGCGGGGAGAACCTGAGTTAGCCGGGTTTGTTTGTGACTCTCTCTCCGACGATGGAACCAGTGATGAAAAGGGAACTCCGGAAGGAAACTCGAGGGCCCTTATATATATATATATATCTTATCTTCTACATCACTATTAATCTGAGATGGTGTATTAATGACGAGGCAAAAATCTGCTGTCTTACCAGACTTTTTGTTCAGAATAAAGCGCGCCTTCACGTAATCGCTATCACTATCAGTTTTGATCGTTGCCGTTGCCCGAAGAGGACGGCTGATCCTGAGCTTTGTAGTGACGATATTCCGGTTTCAGTTCCCACATGTTCTTGTGGGGATTTTTCAAATTGTAATTGCAAACTTCCTTCAATATTTCTTTCAGGTACACCTACAAACGAATATTCAAAATTAGTGCAACGTCCACTTTTATGTGACAACAATTATACGCATAACGGTCGAATAAATAAATAATGAATTTTACATAGTTTTGATGTTTCTGCCATCTTCAGTAGCGCTGTGTCAGTCACTTTGGATGCTTGCGCCTCAATACCGCCTCTTATTATACTGTGTCGGACTAACAAACTGACTCTTACGCTACTGAAGACGCTAGCGGCCAAACCGTCTTAGCGAAAGACCAAACCGGCGAGAGGAGACAGAAACATCACGAACCTACAGTATTCCAACCACTCGCAGACCACAAAACAGGTATATCAAATTAATATTTACATACATGTAAATAACATCCAATGTAATGATTCTACGGATGTTTTTCAAGAAATATTAGTAATACTTTATTTTTTAATATAATAAATTCTATTTAACAGTGTACTTTACGCGATTACAGACAAAATTTAATTTTAGTTATTTTAGGATGTGTCCTATTTTTTGTATTGTAACGGAGAGAAAAACAAATAATAGCTGTAGTTAGCGATGTAAAGAGGAGGCTCGAAAAAGTCCCGACTAAAGAACATTGTTTTATCATAACACAGTGTTTACAGTTTTCACTGTAATAATTTCAGTGAAATAACTCACTGGATCAATGTATTCGCTGAAATAACTTAAAATAAATTTTAAAAAGTATACGGTTTTGTTACAGGGTAATGGAACGAAACCTCGGTTGAATACAGAAAGGATATCATCTTCGAATCCACAATCGTCTTTTACGTTCAACTATTCTTGAACTTCACGAGGCAGATTTAAAAATACCACTCTCAATTCCGGGGATATTACAAGATATTTACGAATACTTACTATCGGTTGGCGAGTTTTGGTAACAAGATCTTTGATGTTGTAATATTGATGTTTTTCGAAAGCAGCGAACAACATTTCGAGAACAACCTCTTTGTCGTCCCTAGCCTTCTTTCCGTCCGATTTCTTCCTCTCTTCGTATTCGATCTATATTACAAAACGGATAAAAACCATTATTAATTACTGAAAAAAAAATGTTTAAAATTTTACGATAGTCGCCGATTTAAAACGTACATTGTGTTTATGATCCGAAATTGGTTTATAATTATGCACTATCCTGTCGAGGTGTTTCAACTTCCTCGTCGGAACCGACGCCTTCCTTATCGATTCCAATTTGAGTTTCATATAACAATTATCGGCTGAAAGAAAATCGATTGTAGTCATTTTTTAACAAATCCGTTGATATACACAGTAGTATGCGGGTTTTCCGAAGACATCGTGTTATCAAATGTTAAAAATTGAAAATTTCTTACCGTACGGCCTACATTCTAATTTCTGTACTATCTTCCCCTCCAAACAAAGTTTTTCCGATTCGGGCACAATTGCCTCGGGATTGGGAGAAGCTGAAACAAGAACGGAACGCAATTGTGAATTAATATATTAATTGCCCGGTATACGCATGTATAAATTAGTAAAAACTTTAACTCAATTTAGTTTATATGATAACACTTTGCATACTTATGGTCTAAGAGACAATTTTTAGTCGCGGACCAAAATAAATAAAAAGAAATTTAGAAGTAGATAGCGACGCATTTCTAGTGCAATTACATTTGCCATATTGCTGGAAATTATAACGGAAATTCGCTCAAATATATTTTTGAACATAAATTAAAATATAACTAGTTAGTAGCCTTTTGTAATTCTATTTTTATATACATATTTCCGGTCGAAATGCAGAACAGGATGGTTATTAATGTGTCGTGCTTGTCGAATATTTCTATTCGAAAACCGCTTTCAGCTGGCCAATTTTCAAATATACTATTTAATCACTAAAACTCTAGCGCCTAAAAAAACCCGCCTTCACCGCAAGCTGAGTGCGATATCGGTTCTCCCGTTCTGCATTTTTCGGAATACGCATGAAGGATGCATCATTGAAATATGATTTCCGAACAAAAAAATGGATCGAATATTAACAGCATGGTTGAAATTTACGACGGGGGCTACGAAGTTAATCGATATATCGATCTATAACCAAAATCTACTCGTTCAGCCGATGTATTCACATCGCGTACCTCTATTAAAGCGTCCGACGGGTTGAGCTTTTTATTTACGTCGCGTACGACGTATCGATATTGTGAAGCCGCGCCGACGCAGCCCCGTGACGGTAAATTTTCGCCGCAACAACGTTGTATAAATCGACGAAATTCGACTTACGAACATAGTGGGAAAATATGCCGAGCGTCTGTCTGGTGACATTCGAAACGTCGAGCCGGTGGTCTTTCGGTATATTCTGTTCTTCGGGTTCTTTCAGACAGAGAACGGATTCGGAGAGGGTCAGAGAGACCTGCGGTTTTTGTCCCGACGCTTTCGAAATTTTCAATTTACCGACTTCAATATTGCCGGGAGCCTTGTCCCAACGATTCGCTATGTATTTGGGGACCTGGAAATGCAACGTGATGTGAGCATTTCAGTGAAAAAAAATGGTATGTTTCGCCCTGCGACAGAAACATTTTCACACTGGGCGGATTACAATTTTTTTTTTCCTACTTTCCAGCCGAAACCGGATAAGACAGGCGGCGGTACTGATAACAACAGATTGGAGATGAAATTAGCCCAAACTGAATAAGTACTTGGTGTGTAAATAATTAAGTTATATTTAATTTGCCAGATACAAGCCTTGACCAGCCAAACTCCCCTGGCCGAGTTCGATAGATCTAAATCTCTGTCGACGTGCTGTGCCGGTGTCGCCATTTTCGGAAGATAATAATAATAATAACAATAACAATAATAATAATAAATAATTGATAAATTTAATCCGATCCCGGACACAAAACACCCACGACTGATTTAACGAACTATAAAGTCCACAAGGTATTTCAACTTCCTGCAGCCAACATAACAACTTGACGACTGAAATCGCGGGGACGTAAATTTATCGATACCGAATAAAAATCGAAAATATGCGTATCAAAAGCGTAAAATTTCTAAATGTTCAACGTATAAACCGATTTACTGGTATCGATAACTCGTCCGACCGATAAAGTATATCGATACAATATTAATGATAATAATATTGATAATAAATTGATAATATTAAATGAACGTTTAAAATAATTTCGGTAGTTGAATTTAAAGTTAAATTTTAAATTTTCTCGGTAAAATCTTTTTTTTTTTTTTTTTTACGACGATATCAACTAAGCACAGCTCGCCACATTCGGCAGGGTGAATCCGATTCTCTTGTACTGTGCCGGCTTTTGCGTTCTCTCGAATAATTTTTGCGAAAAATTTGACGAGATGGATCAAGATAATGAGAAAATAGACAAACTCAATATGTCACTGGGTAAATACACTGATATTTATATTGCGTATTGCGTTTTTATTGGAAATATAATTGGAAAGAATTGTTGAAAATGGGACGTTTCTTTTTTTTTTTTTTTTTTTTTTTTTTTTTTTTTTAAAGTAAAATTTATGCCGCGTAGGAAAAAAAATGGATTGGAAAAACGACACTGAGGTAACGACGATTCGATACCAATAGCCGCTGTTGTATGTATATTTATCTGAAGGTATAAAAGACACAATAAAAAAAAGGTTTTCCCAGCTTCCTGTTGCACAATGTAAATAGCCTGTAGGATAATCCTGCAATTATTCGGGGAATAAACATTAAAAAATGATTTATATCGATCACTGTTCCGATCTAAGCTGGAATGAAAAGTTTTTTTTTTATACCACAGCCCAACGACAGATATTTTTGCATAATTTACAAAGGCGCGTTCGAACGTGTCGAGTATTGAACGAAATTGTCAATTTCTAAAAGTGTAAAACGTACGAAATCTTGTACTCGCGGTACAAGTTAGATTGTTCAGAGGTCGTTTTAGTGAAATTAACGGGGCAATAAGTTAAATTTAAAATGGAAAAGATTTTGCGAAGCAAAATTATTAAAATTGTCAAGTAAGTAGCTAGATATAAGCGAGCTGTAAAAATTATTATTACATTTAATATTTTTCAACAGAAACATATCTCTCGACGAAATGACGAATTTTCGTAAAATAAAATGAATATCGTATCGATAAATTGTATTTATATTTTTTTTTTGTCTCATAATCAATTTCTTCTAATTTAATGCGACACATATTATGTGACACGTGGGCTACGGCGTTCAGTTTTTATCTATAGCCCGGCGTCACATATTTGTGTCACTTTAAAAGAATACTTATTTTAATTTTTTAGACTGTCCTAAATACACACGTAAAATCTATTCCAATTGATTTCATATAATCACAAAAAAAAAACCCGTATCGGGTGACACTTATTTGACTACTTGCGAAGGATATTCGTACGCGTTCGAAAAGGTATTTCGCAGCGGAGGTAACGAAACTATCGAACATTAATTAATATAAACTTAAATTTATAAGAGAATATCTGTTCGCACAGAAACTATATATAAGAAAATGGTTTAAGAAAATTATTTAGAATGTAAAACATTTTATACAAAGCTGTGGTCTGTCGGGACAACTTGGACAATAAGTTGTTTTCTTTCGCGTCTCTGATCGGACCATTCGATGACTTTTATCTGCGTAACATCGTTTGCACGGCGCGTCTAACGCTTCCCCCTCGGAATCATTTTTCCGAACGGCGATATTACGCCGACTCCGACGAAGACGAGGATTCGTTATATTTTCAGTCGACCCTAATAATTTTACAGCTAACAATTCGCCAAATCTTATAATATTTACATTCTTCTTTGTTGCAATTTTGTAAACCGTCAAAGCGTTTACAACGGAAATTCCCAGAAGTAATGCCAAGCTTTCGGTACCACTCGATTCCTTTTCTAATTGCGGCGGCATTAGGAAACCATCCGGTCGGAATAATCTATACCACAGTTTCCTGCATTATATTCAACAACAGCTAGTGGTTTCAGTGCGGAAACAGCACGAATGCTACGATTTTTTTTTTGTAGGTTCGTGATGTTTCTGTCTCCTCTCGCCGGTTTCGTCTTTTGCTAGGCCGGTTTCGGCCGCTCGCCATCTTCAGTAGCGCTGTGTCACTGTCACTGTTAGCACTTTGGATGTTTTTTGGGCATCCTCACACTGCACTGTCAATTTCACATGTACTGTAGTAGAAAGTGACTGTGGGCAGTGAGGATGCCTCCGAAAAACATCCAAAGTGCTAACAGTGACTAACACAGCGCTACTGAAGATGGCGAGCGGCCGAAACCGGTCTAGCAAAAGACCGAACCGGCGAGAGGAGACAGAAACATCACGAACCTACAGTATTCCAACCCCTCGCAGACCACAAAACAGGTATATTATCCCGTTATCATCTTCTCTGGATATCATCTCCCCCTTTGCTTAGTCTGCAACGAAGAATATCTTTCGGGAGGAATTTGTCTGTTATTCCTAGAATACGCTTAGCACAGCGATACGCTTGGCCTGAAGGAGATTTCACTGTAAACGCGAGTGTTAAGAGATTTTTGTGATTCTTAAAGTATACTAAATATAAATAAAATTAACCGACGATATGTTGGTAAGTATAAGTTCAAAAACCACCATTTATATGATCCACACACACATAACTCATTTAATCAATAACTTCGTGTAATATTATACAAAAAAAATATTTGGATATTAGATTTATTTCATGATGAATTAGGGCGAGATTCTTTTTTGTATTATGGCTTAATCACAGTGTATGGTTCCATTACTGATATCGCATAATCTTACTGTCGACTTTTTTCGTATATAAGTATTATTTTCTTCATTTGATATAATGTAAGCAAATTATCAATATACAATTGATTCGTTAACAGGTTAGGTAGGGACCTGTACACTGTGAATTTATAATTTATTTTTAAATTAATAATTATAAATTGAACGTATTTCCATTAAATGCAGATGACATCATTAAAATGGAGCAGGATAAAGAGCTGGAGAGAGGGAGGACGAGCACTGTCGCTATGAGAGCTCTTCAGCTGCCTTTCGCTCCCAATAAAATGAATACGTCTTACAACCATCAGATTATTTACAGGTTCAGTAATTTGAACGACAGCTTGAAATTAAGTTTTTACAGCTCTTAGAATATAAGAACGGTGCGTCATACTTCAATTCCAAAAGAGAGGGAATGGAATAGGAAGGGGCCAGGGTACGAGCAGTTTTGGAATTCCTTGATAAGATTAATAAAACGGTGCCCGAAGTATTCCATTTAATTCAACTTGCTTTTGTAGTAACTTAGATATGACTGGTAATAAAACGGCAAGATTACAATGATTTATTATTACTGTTGCGTCAATTAATCAGTCAATTGAAAAAATAACTTGTATTTTTCCAACAGAAAATTTTCTGTCTAATTTTAAGGTAGTTCTTTCGCGATATTATGCAGTAGTGTAAATAACAATAAATTTGGATTGATAAGGAATACGGGTCAAAACTAGATGTAGAAGTTGGGGAACTGTGACTTTGCTATGAAATATTAAAATGTGGATGTATTTTTAGCGAGTGAAGATAAATTAATGAAATTGGGAAACACATTTAATGGACTTTTTGTTTTTTTAATTCGATAAAAGCTGTTATTCCACAGGAATAGTTCTTGAAGCAATTAACAAAATGCAATTATTAGGTTATAGTAAAACTTATTTTAAAACTTTTTATATTTCCGTTTGGTTTTCACAATTGGGCTAAATCTCAATGTATGGTTGATATAAGAGAGAATATGTTAATTTGATACAATATTGTTAACTACAACAATAAATCAAACAATAAGCAGCTGTTTTTTTACACGGCGGGTGGATTATGAAAAAAAATTTTGTTGCAACCTATAAGTTATGAAAGTAATGTGAGTTACTTGAATTATAGAAAAATTAATAGTTTCACGTACGTCGTTTATGTTTGTGGCCCACATTTATTTATTATTTTCATTTTTCAGGGGCAACCTGTTTCATCACAAGAAACAGAATAGACAGGAAATGGCATATCCTAACAAGGTACGCATTTAAATATTTCATCGTCGATATTAAATTGTGATTCATTATATTTTTCTAATTCGGATACCCTCGTGTTATAAGTTTTAATTTTTCAGTTCAGTTATAATTATCCCTTTTTGTTAACAGTTTCTGGGGTGGAACAGAAACTCGTTGGCAATAAAAAGGAGGGCGCCGTTGAATCAATTCATGAGGAACAAGATACGTTTATCGCAGAGATATCTGAAAGGTTCAAATCGTAACGGCTATCAGGTGATTATTATTAAGCATTTTATCTATTCCCAGTCTATCCACCCGGGTCTGGTTAGGATAGGTTGGGTTATATAAAATATAAATATTGATTAGGAATATGGGTGAATACCTACCATTGGGTGCTCGGTTAATATGCAGAATATGAGAGACATATTCTTTCCGTATTCGGGACACACATATTCTCTCTCTCTCGACCAATCCAAGATTCGTACATATCTCCGGTGCTTTAACTGTGATTTTACCAAATATTCGCAATGTACAAGAGAAAAGGCTTTATAATTTATAAAAAAAAGTATGGAGATTTATGAATATACATTTGTTCTGCAGATATTAAAACCATTCCAAGAGTGAAATTATAAAATGGGGTGAGCAAGGACGATGTTGGAACATCAAACAATTGTTAAATTTTCTGATTTCATCTAACAATTTACATTTTTGTCACTGGCTTCCTTTCGGTAAGATTGCGTTGGAAGAATAAATGTTTGCAGGGGTTGACCCTGGCCGTTTTTTCCTGGGATGATGATGACACCCGATATATGATGAATCGGATAACACCCGAGAGAGCCCCGGAAAGAAAGGGCAAAAATGTCTAACAATGGAGCCCACTCGGGCGGTTTCCGAACACAGTCAGTGAAAATTCAAGTTCCCGTCACACACAACGTTCGCTTATCGAATTTACTTTTCGACTTTTCTTTAATTTTCTTAATTTGTTCCAGCAGATGTATTTAAGCGGCATGAATCCATGCAATTATTTCCGTTTCAAGTAAGTAACAAGTTGATTATCTTAAGTATATTTTTACTCTTCTTGTTTACTTGGCGTTGTAAAAATTCATAGTCGTGTACTTGCAATTTTGTTTTCTTTTCGAATTACCAGCCGTGGACCGAGAAGAATGGGATTCAGGCGTCTGAACACCAGCACCGGTTTTACGACGCAGACGTTGAGGAAGTTCGACTTGATCAACCCCGGATTCGGGAACCTGAAAAGATCCGCGTCGCTGACAAGCCTGTCGTCCAACAGGTCTGTCCGTTCGAATAGGTCAGTCCGCTCTAACAGATCGTTCAGATCTTGCGACTCTAACAGATCGGCGCGCTCGAACAGATCGTTCAGGTCGAATAGATCGTTCGGTTCGAACAGATCATCGCGCTCGAACCGGTCCTTCAGATCTAACAGATCGGTGCCTTTGAACAGACCGTGGTCCCGCGGTTCGTACTTCGACAATGGACCGACGGGCTACGGCAGGTTAAACACTTCAGTAAGTGTCGGCAACAACAACAACAACAGGAAGCATTTCTTGCGCAAGAAGCGATACAACAACAGACCGAGAAAGTTCCGGTAAGGTTATACTTTCTATTAAGGTTATAATTTTCCCATCTTGATTATCGGTTCAATTATCAAATTTTTTCCTCGCACAGTCCGTTCTTGAATTGGGGAATCCAGCAGGAAATTGCCAACCTGCAGAAAGCGAATTTGAACAGGTCCTCCGGCAGTGCGACCAATTCGCCGATGGTCAGACTTCAAGTGGACGCCGAAAGTATCATACCGTTTTCGACGTTGATGAGCCTAACCGAGCGTTTTGCAACATACGCGACTGTATACTAATGGTTATGAATGAAAGATCGAATAAACGTACTCGCAATCACCTTTTATATTTTATAAAATTTAGCAGCCAACAACGCATAAATGACTTATTTTTATAGTGCTTTTACAGATGTTATATATATTTCATTATAATTTCACTCATTCGAAATATTTAAAAACTGGAGGAGAAGTGTTATAATTGTTGAGCGATTCATCTTTTCTTTTTTTTTCATGGCCGTAGCCTCAATTTTTTGTTTCTTAATGATCGTTTCCGAGCAAAAGACGATTATTTCAGGGTGAAACTGCTTTTTCAAACAAATGTTTGTTAATTCTTGTAAAATTTATTGTTTAAGAAGGATTTTTAAGAAGTTATAATTAATGCAATTTAAATACTCGATACATTTGTATCGATTGCACTGATTTAACAGTTAATGTTTTATATACATTATTTTTGTATACCTATTTTTATATTTTCAACACTGTGCTAATTGTGCATCACGGAAACGTTTCGACTTTCCTAATTATCATAGTGTTGATAACATATATTAATGATGTTACCTAATAATTTTATAAGTGATATTCTTGGAGCCAGTGATATTCTTTTTCTTTTCTAATTTTTCTATACTTATCTAGAAATTGTATTCTATTTGTGCCAACAGCAGTTTCAAGCCACTGCGAAATTGGCTACAGAATTAAATATTGCAGTCACCGAGTATTGAAATTACTTTTACATTTACTTACCCTGAAGTAATTTCAATATCGGTGAAACTGCTGAAAGTTATTCTATATATGCAAAAAAAAGAAATGTTTGCAGTGTTCCTTATATGTTTAATTATAAAATGTTTGTATTACTATTAATAACGAGTGTATTATATTTTATTAATTACGTTATTTACATTAAAAACTAATTATATATTATATAGTCAACGTAAGCATTAAAAACTTTGAGGAGTTCAATTTATCAGTTAAATTAGTTGGAAGGTATTCCAACATTGTCATCAATTAAATTTTCAATTTTTTTTTTTATATTTCTCGCTATTAATTGTAGAATTCTCTCGACTTGACATTATGATTCAGTATTAAATTCTGTACCTGAAAATCTAAAATTAAATTTAATTAAATTTAAAAAAATCAAAATTAAAAAAAAAATCTAATATTCATTTTATGCGTGTAGAAAAATTTCGATGTATACTACTTTCGTGTGCACTCTGTTATTATTTTTCATTAAATCATTATTCATCATTTTGTTATAAAAAATAAATTAATAACCGTCTCGATGGTAACCGTTGAGTTGATTACTGCTTTTTATAAATTTGAATCTTGTTTTATCGGTTTTCTGTCCACTTTCTCATTTGAAATACATTATTATCACGATTCCGTCGTCTTTATTCGCCTACCCTTGAAACGCAAAAAACAATACTTGACACAGACGAGATATAAATGTTAATGACAATTCCCCCACTCCGACTTCGGTGTATAAGTGATCTTGTATAATAGTGCTCGAAACCAGTCGGTCGGTAATATTCCGAGAATCTTGTCCGTTATTCTCCCTCGTTTATTCCAGGTACGTTTTTGCGATTTATCATTTTATTTTATACAATTTTGAAATTCGAACCGGACACTGTCTCAAACAGTGTTATTTGTTGTGACAAATAATTTTTAACGATTTAAAAAAAAATTGACGGCAGTATTCTTTTCGCAAGAAATAGACTGGCGAATGCTGAATTTTATCGACGAACAATTATGAACCGAAGAAATAGAAGTCGAAGAGTAACGGAATTCTTGAAAATAGAATCGCTTCGAATGATGGATATTAAGGGACAAAATATTGTCTATAAATTTCAGGGACAATTGATCTCTAAATAAACAGGCAAACGTTTGTCTCAGCATGAATTGAATTGTCAATGAAATATCTTTTAGGGATAAGATAAGATTTGGATGATGACTGTTGCTCCCTACTGGCGCACGGCCAAAAATGATAATCGGATGATGCATTCTTATTTTCAGGTGCGCAATTCGACTTTTAATTTTTTTCGAATGACTTCAATAACGGGGGATAAACCCGAATAGAATTTAGGAGTAGAATTATTTGAAAATATAATAAAAAAAATTCAAAAACACCAACGGTATACACTGTGTAACGCAATGTATACTGGGTATAATATGGTTGTATTCTAGAAACGATTTGATATTAATAATTTGTAATAATATACAAATCGGGATTAGTCGTTTCTCCGGCGTATATTGCCGTATTTATTTTGGGGAATTTTTATCGCTTAAAAAAATTAAAAAAAAAAATATATTGCGAAGGATCGATATATCGAAATGGCAATGTCAGCTGTGGCCGGGGAGCAGCAGTAGGCCGAGCGAAGTGATTCCGATCGAAATTCCTCCGTTTTTATTTCGTCCCGCCCCTTCACAAACTTTGTATGTAGGCGGGCGTTTTTTCAATTCCATTTAACGCCGAGCAACTGTTCTAGAGCCGTAACTGCGGTGGTACCGTCTGGTTGGAGAGAGAGAGAAAAGAAAGGGGCGATCCACTCCTATAATGGCAACCATTCTCAGCAGAGGATTGGCACTGGCCGAGGCTTTGCCCTGGCGCAACTCGTTGAAGGTAAATAATTTTCGATTGGAAACGTTTCGAAAGCGTAAACGAAACTGGCCGCCCCCTCCGAAAATCATTTCCGTCGGATGTCATCCGCCTAGGGATTACAGAATCTAACTGACCCCAGTAACCTCTTCTGACCTTTCTATTCTGGGAATTTTGAATTTTTTATCCGGAAGTATTTTTCACATTCCCCAACGATCTGTTAACGATCAATTACCGTTCTCAGCTGAGGATTTGCACTTGCCCCGGCACAACTCCTTGAAGGTAAATAATTTTCGATTGGAAACGTTTTGAAAGCGAATTGGCCGTCCCGTCCGAAAATCATTTCCGTCGGATGTCATTCACTTTTGGACTACCGAATGTAACTGGCGAGTAACCTCCTCTGACGTTTCTATTCTGGGATTTTTGAATTCTTCTATCGACAATTTTACCCGACCCGTTATTTTTCACATTCCCAACGATCAATTACCGTTCTCAGCTGAGGATTTGCACTTGCCCCGGCACAACTCGTTGAAGGTAAATAATTTTCGATTGGAAACGTTTCGAAAGCGTAAACGAAACTGGCCGCCCCCTCCGAAAATCATTTCCGTCGGATGTCATCCGCCTAGGGATTACAGAATCTAACTGACCCCAGTAACCTCTTCTGACCTTTCTATTCTGGGAATTTTGAATTTTTTATCCTGAAGTATTTTTCACATTCCCCAACGATCTGTTAACGATCAATTACCGTTCTCAGCTGAGGATTTGCACTTGCCCCGGCACAACTCCTTGAAAGTAAATAATTTTCGATTCGAAACATTTTGAAAGCGTAAACGAATCTGGCCGTCCCGTCCAAAAATCATTTCTGTCGGATGTCATCCACTTACGGACTACCGAATGTAACTGGCGAGTAACCTCCTCTGACCTTTCTATTCTGGGATTTTTGAATACTTTTATCGACAATTTTATCCGCCCTGTTATTTTCCACACTCCCAACGATCAATTACCATTCTCAGCTGAGGATTTGCACTTGCCCCGGCACAACTCCTTGAAGGTAAATAATTTTCGATTAGAAATGATTTGAAATTATAAACGAATCTGGCCGTCCAGTACAAAAATCATTTCTGTTAGATGTCATCCGCTTACAGACTACCGAACCTGAACCGAATCTAACTGACCGAGTAACCTATTCTGACCTTTCTATTTTGGGAATTTTGACTTCTTTTATCGACACTTTTATCCGGAAGTTTTAGACCCGTTATTTTGCACATTCCCCAACGATCTGTTAACGATCAATTACCATTCTCAGCAGAGGATTTGCACTGGCCGAGGCTTTGCCCTGGCGCAACTCTTTAAAGGTAAATAATTTTCGATTCGAAAGCGTAAACGAATCTGGCCGTCCCGTCCATAAATCATTTCCGTCGGATGTCATCCGCCTAGGGATTACCGAACCTGAACAGAATGAAACTGACCGAGTAACCTTTTCTGACGTTTCTATTCTGCGAATTTTGAATTTTTATCCGGAAGTATTTTTCACATTCCCAACGATCTGTTAACGATCGATTTTACACGGTCATTCCATTTATGGAGCATTAGTTCGATTTTTCAACGGGTCTGTTGTGATTTTTAATTAAAACTTCAAATTCATCCTTTCAATCTTTAACCCTTTGCAGACATACTAAATTTGGACATGGGTATCGTCCTGGTCGGAATTAATTTCCGTCAAAAGAGCAGGATACATAACACACAAGTTTACGATGGATAAACAAGATTTAGTAATTCTTTTGCGAACTTTAGATATATCTTTATTCGATACAGTCATCTAGTGATATGTTTTTGTATAAAAATTTTTTATATTATTTTATAATTCTCCATCGTGTGGTATCAACATGCAGGCCTGGTTTTCGAGTGCATGTATCGCAAAAATAATTGGTTCGGTGCGTTCCACCGTTAATCCAGTTGACAGGAACGAAAGTGGCAGCGACCGGTTGGAATAACAACGTCGAACAACGAAGGAACCTGAACGTCCACGAATATATAAGCTACACGCTGCTGAAAGATGCGGGCATTCCCGTACCGCGGTTCGGAATCGCCAAGTCGAAGAAGGAGGCCGGCGATCTGGCGAGGAACTTGAACGTGAAAGACATCGTGCTGAAAGCCCAAGTGCTGGCCGGCGGCAGGGGAAAGGGCGCTTTCAAGGGCGGACTGAAAGGGGGCGTCAGGATGGTCTTCACGTAAGTTCGATTCTTCTTCGGTATTTTTTTAAAAAAAAGCCCATAAAAATTTAACGTAAGTTGTATTTCCCGCTTCTACATCGAGTTTTCCCCTCATATTCCCAACTCCTCCCGACTCCTTAATAAATAATAACCCCTTAACAACGGATTGTATATCAATATACAGCTCGCGTTATTTACACAGCGATATATACAGCGGATAGGATACATCGAACTGATATACAATAACCTAGTGTTAAGAATTCGGAAGGAGATTGTTCCTTTATATTTTATTAAATTCTGGTGGAATCTTAATGAACAATTAGTTTTATCTGTATTGAATCTTAATTTACGAATAAAATAAATCGATTATTGATATTGAAAAAGTATTTTCTGGGGTACGCAATATATTGTGATTAATAAATATAACTCGGTCGCTTAATATTTTTGGTATTGATACCTCAGAATTTAAATAACTTTCGATTTTCTGTCTTCATTTACATCAGTAACCGTTGTACTATTATGATGACATTCAAACTGGTTTAATTTATTTTTTTCAAATGTTATAGTTTTTGTTACGTTATAGACATTTAAAATAATTCTTATACGATTATATGTGTATTTAAATTTACGTGTAGGCCAGAAGAGGCTGAGTCTATTACCGAGCGAATGATTAATGACTATTTGATTACGAAACAAACTGGAAAGGACGGACGCATCTGTAATATGGTGATGGTGACGGAGAGGAAATTTCCGAGGAAGGAATACTACTTCGCCATCATGATGGAAAGAGCTTTCAGTGTACGTTCAGAATATAATTAACACGTATATAGTTCAATTATGTGTGCGTGGACCTTTTCTGTCCAAAGCGCAAATTAGACGTAATTGAGAATGCGGAGATATTTGAAAGAAAACGTTCTCTCTCCGCCATTGATTTATCCGTTTAATCGATATTTAAATTTTTCTTATGTCGCGTCGAACCAGGGTCCTGTATTGATAGCCTCGTCGCAAGGCGGTGTAAACATCGAGGAAGTCGCGGCCGAAAATCCCGACGCCATACTTTACGAACCCATCGATATTACAAAAGGTAACATCCGAAATTCTATTGAGGATTAGTAGTTTTGAAACAGAAGCAATAATAGAACTAAGTAAGTCCTAATTCACTCGTCAAAGCCCTCTCCGCCGTTATAGCCCCGGACGGCTTAAACGCCCCTGACCCAGAGATTTTCTCTAGCCACCGTCGGGTGTGGCTTCTTTATCGAGACAAACAAGTGGTATAAAACAAATTTTTTTGGCAATTATATAATTATTTCTCGTCGTTCGAAAAATAAAGTTTACGAAGCTCAAAATTCTTTAATTGTATAAGTGGTGCGGGTAATTATTAAAAAAAAAGTATCAGTAACTAAAAATATTGGGGGTACCCAAGAGTAATCGACATTTTGACTTTGGAATTCATTTTATTTTGCTAAAAAAGAAACTTTAATTATTAATCTACTTATATATTCACCAATATTATCGATTATATATATGTATATATAAATATATAGAAATATATATACAGAAAACGCGGGCAGAATTTCTATGGAAAATGGTTACGGTGTCAACAGTTTTCTAACGAAAATACATTTTTTTAAATTTAAATGAGTCGAAAACTCTCTGCAAATATTTGTCATTACGCTTCGATTATATATATATGTATATATAAATATACAGAAATATATATACAGAAAACGCGGGCAGAATTTCTATGGAAAATGGTTACGGTGTCAACAGTTTTCTAACGAAAATACATTTTTTTAAATTTAAATGAGTCGAAAACTCTCTGCAAATATTTGTCATTACGCTTCGATTATATGTATGTACATATAAATATATAGAAATATATATACAGAAAACTCTCCGGCCACTTTTCCGGCAAATTTTCGATTCCCCTCTTGAAGAACTCCTCAAGACCGAAATACATCTTATCAAATTGTCGATTACTTTTGGGTACACCTAATAATTGTCCCGTTCTAAACATTACTGTAGGGAACACGATTATCTTACCGACTTTCATTTTTGGGGCCATCTCGAAAGATGAAAAAAATAAAAATTGATCCAATATCGTATATAATCTTGTTATTTACGGTTTCAACAGGTTTGCAGAAAAGCGTCGCCGAGGACATAGCGGCGAAAGTCGGGCTCGGCGACAAAAAGCAGGAGGCGGCAGATATGCTGTTGAAGATGTACGACCTTTTCATAAAGAAAGACGCCCTGCTGATTGAAATCAATCCGTACGCCGAAGATTCCAACGGCGGTTGTACGTATACGCACAATTCATTCACGAAAGACGCATAGCACACATAGTCACAGCGTGGAATAATAATAATAATTAATTTGATATACCGGTTTTGTGGTCTGCGAGGGTTGGAATAGTGTAGGTTCGTGATGTTTCTGTCTCCTCTCGCGGTTCCGGTCTTTGCTGAGCGCTCGCCATCTTCAGTAGCGTGTTAGTCACTGTTAGCACTTTTGGGGGCATCCTCACTGCTGCACTGTCACTTTCACATGTACTGTAGTAGAAAGTGACAGTGGTCGGTGAGGATGCCCCCGAAAAACATCCAAAGTGCTGACAGTGACTGACACAGCGCTACTGAAGATGGCGAGCAGCCGAAACCCCGGTCTAGCAAAAGACCAAACCGGCGAGAGGAGACAGAAACATCACGAACCTACAATAATAATAATTATTATTATAAGGGGCCTTGTTTGTTGGCTCCGGGTGTTTGAGGGGTTCGTTTAGGTCAGTATTTTGAATCCGCCCATATGGACTATGATAAGCCCCGTGCGATCACGAGTACTGTATGAATTATCTTGTTATAAAGTTTAAAATTCTTTCTCAACATCTCGTATATGTATATTAACACGAATTGATTCTACCCGTTTCTGTTTCACTTTGTTTCTCTTCCGTCAGACTTTTGCCTCGACGCCAAATTCAGATTCGACGACAACGCCGAATTCAGACAGAAGGAACTGTTCGCTCTCAGAGATTGGTCTCAGGAGGACGCCAAAGAGGTCGAGGCGGCCAAGTTCAATCTCAACTATATAGCGCTCGACGGTAAATATACATTTTTATTACTGTGTCGGTTCGTGTTTTTCCGTCTCCTCTCGCCGGTTCGGTCTTTTACTAGCCGAAACCGGTCTGGCAAAAGACCGAACCAGTGAGAGAGGAGACAGAAACATCACGAACCTACAGTATTCCAACCCCTCGCAGACCACAAAACAGGTATATCAAAAAAAAAATACATTTTTATTCTTTCGTTCCGTCTTCCGGCCATCCGCGGAATACCCGGTGGTGGGGTGTCGTTAATGCTCTCGTGGAATTATGACTTGTTCGTTCCCGTAACGGGGGAAAAAAAAATGATGTAATAGTATTGCAATCCTACCAGAAGTTAGTGGTAATTAGTTTAACGTACCTGTTTTGTGGTCTGCGAGGGGTTGAAATACCGTAGATTTCGTTTGTCTCCTCTCACCGGTTTTCGTTAGACCGGTTTTCGGCCGGTCTTCAGTAGCGGTGTCAGTCACTCTTGGATGTTCTTTGGGCATCCTCACTGCACTGTCACTGCGTCACTTCTACTCTGGTGGTCTTGTTATTGTGTTTTCGGGGATTTTGTTTGTCTCGTTTACCAAAAATCTAAAACTCGAACGGGACAAACAAAATCTCCCAAAAACATAACAACAAGACACGCATAACGGACAACCACCGCAGTACAAGTGACAGTAGAGTGCCCAAAAAACATCCAAAGCGCCGAAAGTGACTAACACCGCTACTGAAGATGGCGAACGGCCGAAACCGGTCTAGCGAAAGACCGAATTTGCGATAGGAGACGGATACACGAGATATCTACGGTATTCCAACCAGTCGCAGACCACAAAAACGGTTATTTTAAATGTAGTTAATGCAATAATTATTCCGTATATCTAAATATATTTCTGCCCGATTGCAGGCCAGATAGGATGCCTGGTGAACGGTGCCGGCCTCGCGATGGCGACGATGGACATAATCAAACTGCACGGCGGAGAACCGGCCAATTTCCTGGACGTCGGAGGCGGCGCCACGGCGCAGCAGGTCAAGGAGGCGTTCAAAATCATCACGACCGATCCGAAAGTAATAAAACACTTGAAATACACGTTCTTTTGCCAGTTTGCCGTACGGGTTCGGAATATACCGTAGATTTAGCGTTTCGCTACTGAGGGCGGCGAGCGGCCGAAACCGGTCCCGGTTAACGGTGAACTGACAACAGGAGAGGTTGAGGAATGCTAAATCTACAGTAATAAACCTATACTATACTGCACCTATAATAATTTTCTTAATGGTGTAATATAAATTGATTACAGTGTGGTTAGCTAGTCAACCTTGGGTATTTCAGCTTATGGCCTGATATTAGATGCCAGCAACATTATTTTATATATATATATATATATATATATATATATATATATATATATATATACATACATACAGACGGTGGTTTCGCCTCTGTCTCATTTAGAATTATACTGCAGTTTGGGCTTATACAGTTGGGGACCGCACTACCATTTTACTGCAAACACTTCAATGCGTATCAATTGCTAGTATATATTTTTTTCAATATAATTGACTATCTCCGCCATCCCTCTTTTCTATTTGTACAGGTTTTCGCTATTATGGTAAATATATTCGGAGGGATAATGAGATGCGATGTAATCGCCGAGGGTATAATCGCCGCCGCTAAGGAGCTCAACCTGAAAGTGCCCATCGTATGTCGACTTCAGGTTGTACAATTTATTATATATTTATTATATAGGGGTGTACCGAAATTGACGCAAGATTAATTTTGGGACCCCGTAAATCATTCTAAAATTGTGATGGACGGACATTTCAGCGAATTGTATGCCAAAATGGTGGATATCGTCGCGAATGCTGAGAAAAAACTTCTTTATTTCTTTTTTAGAACAACTGTTTCGTGTGGTCTGCGGTTGGAATACCGTAGATTTCCGTAGGTTTGTTTGTGTTTTCTGTCTCTCTGCCGGTTAGGTCTTTTTTTCGCTAGACCGGTTTGACGCTCACCACCTTCAGTAGCACTGTGTCAGTCACTGTTGGGCACTATGGATGTTTTCGGGCATCCTCACTGCGCTGTCACTTGTACTGTGACAGCGCTACGAAGATGGCGAGCAGCGAAACCTGTCTAGCAAAGACCAACCGGCGAGAGGAGACAGAAACTTTTTCTTCCACGCGATCTCAGACCGTTTAAAGAAAACAACCACTTATCGTCCAAGTTGTCCCGACCAACCCCAGCTTCGTATATAGTTTCTATTAATGAATATTCTCTTATAAATTTAAGTTTATATTAATTAACCCTTTGCCCTCGAGGCGCTTTTCTGTCGGGTGAACCAGCAACTCGTACTGTAACCGTTACATCGTACCATGATCGCCATATATATAGAACGGGATGATAAGGTCTTCCCTTCTACTTTCCTTGCAGCGTTATTGTTAGTTTCCCGCACTATCTCAATAACTAATTCCTCGGTGAAAAATAATTTGAAAAATCTATCGGTTCTTTTATGTGTGGAAATACGTTCGGTCCTACTTGTCTTTCGACTTTTCGGCATCGATTCGAATGGTGCCTCTCGGGCACCGCTCGAGCGCAAAGGTTAATTATTTGATAGTTTTGTTACTTACTCTGCGAAATACCTTTTCAAAAATATCGCCATGAAGTCAAATAGGCGTCACCCCATGACAGTCGCCCGAATATGGGTGGCGTGGCTGGCAACGTGTTAAATTGCATTGGTGGACCTTTCTATTCTATTTTTCGCTTTTTTTTCCGGCACATATATTCCCGGAAACTGTTATAAACATGTTTTTCGGGGCAATTTTTCGATATTGTGTAATATTATTATTATTCTTGCAGGGCACAAACGTCGATGACGCCAAAGTGTTGATAGCTTCGTCGGGGTTGAAGATTTTGCCGTGCGACAATTTGGACGAGGCGGCGAGACTCGCCGTCAAATTGTCGTCGATAGTCGGATTGGCGAGAGCGGCCAAATTGGACGTCAACTTTGAAATGCCCCTATAATAATAGTCATCGAAAGAAAGTTGCGGTCGAATATATATTTATATATATATATATTTATAGAGATGAATATATATATATAATAATATAAAAAAAAGGTATGTATATACAATAACTGTTGTTAACGTTCGTATAAGTGTCTAGGACAGCGGTTCCCCAATCCCCCCGATCATTAGACATCGTCACCATCTTGAATTGTACCGCTTATTTAAGAAATTTAGCGTGTAACCGTACCGTTTAGTATTAACGTGTAGTAATTTAAAATTATAGAAAAAAAAAACGGTAATTCGGTAGAAGCGTAGAAAACACTGACTAGATGTTTTATTTATATATATATATACTATATATTAGGGGTACCCAAGAGTAATCGACATTAGCGCGGATATCTCTTTTTTTTTCCTTCAATTTCACTAACTTCCTGCAGGATCTTCTAATACCGGAGGAAGAACCTCAGTTGACAGGTGTTGAACCCTGTTCCGGGACTTTTCCCGTATTTGGAAACCGCCCGAGCGAGCTTTTCTTGTGTCCTTCCCGGGTGTTGTCCCCTTCGGCCCGAATTGCAGATCGACTTGGGGTTCCTCCGGTAGACCCGCAAGTCGGGGGGTATCGTCAATATCGTGGATTTCGACTTGTTAATTCCACGTCATCCTCCAACGATATCTCCTATTCAAGGTATATCGGCCAACGCACAGTTTAGTACTCACAATGCTCCCGTTTTACAAAAAAAAAAATTGTAGTATTTTCTCCTAGCATTATCTGTACGATTTTCCCCATTCGTGGTATTAAACCGGCCCCGCATAATCCGGACCGTCGAAACCTCTACTGGAAACAATTTGAAAACGTACTGTAGCTGACAAATTGACAATATATCTTTAGCGGTACCCGAAAGGAATTCATTTTATTTTGCCCAAAAAAAAGAAACTTTAATTATTAATCTACTGTATATTGACCGATATTATCGACACAACTCTCCGTCGCCACTTTTCCAGAAAATTTTCGATTCCCCTCCTGTTGAGGAACTCCTCAAGACCGAAATACATCTTATCAAATTGTCGATTACTTTTGGCTACACCTTATAAATCGAAAGTGTTTAATTTTTGTATTTTAAAGAAGTTCAAGCGCTCTCGAGCCTTATCCTCAGTTTTTCTCGAATAATTTTTTTTTTTTTTATATATCTTTACGTAAAAACCTATTTTTATGTTGGGTCCCGTAGCTGGCCTCGAACTTATTGCGATATTTTTTTTTAAATTTTTTTTTCAATTTATAGACGGCGCGGAAAAATCTCTTTCCGAAAGCGGCGTCGCGGTACTTGCGCAAAAAAAAATCTGAAAGTAGCTCTCGAATTCATTTTTTGTAATTTCCGCCCGACAAAGTTTATAAAAAAATGAAATTTTTCGATCGGAATTGAAATTTCTATCGAATTTAACGACGCGAATGTTTTTATTTATTACGCGAACCGGAATTTTCGTTCCGTACCTACCCCTGAACAACCCTGCCAGTCTCGGGGAATTCGCTTACCCCGAGGTCGGGAACCGCCGGTCTAGGACGTAATTGAATATAAAATTTTTACGCAATAAATATATATATATATATATATATATGTGCGAAAAATCTGTCATATAGCGCATATTTAATTCGCTTGTGCGTATATTTTTGTTGCCAGTGCACAGTATATGCAGTAGTAGTACAACGGTGGTGGGAAGAGAGTTTGAATAATCGTCGCCAAACCCCCGCGCCCCTATCTCCCTCCCCCGAAGTATTTTTAAATAACTCGTTAACGTTAAAATTTATATACGGAGTTAACATTAAAAAAAAAAATGACACTAAATATAAGGTCTTGCCAGTCTGTATAGAATTTTCGAAACATCTACTATTATTATTAACAAGGACGTGTTATAGACTAAAATTAGACCTAGAAGTTAAAATTGTATGTTTGCTTTTTTTATTTTATTTTATTTTATTTTTTTTTAAATTCATCTTCTCTTTCTGCTTCACTTAGCCGATTTGTTTTCTCACGTGATATATCATTGTTGTTGTAAAATAAGCCCGTTTGTAATATACAATACCTGCTTTATATATAATATATATGTATGTATGTATGTATGTATGAAATGTAATGAATTGAAAATCGATAAGAGCTCAAGTTATTTATTTTATTGACTGTTTTGGTTTTTTTTTTTTTTTAGGCATTTAATATCGGTGCCTATAGAATGTGTTTATCTTAAAAAAAAAAAAAATAAAAAATAAAACTTTTTCATATTGAATATCCCTATATTGTAATTTTAAAAAACCTCGACCGTGGGCCCGAACGGATACTAAAATTTATAGTTTATGTAAGAGTTTTTCTTTTTAATATAATATAATAACGTATTTTGTAAATATTGCCGAAAAGAATTCAGAATACTATTCCACCGTGTACTTAGCTTTACAGGCTTATGTTATCGGCAAATATTTATTGATTTTTTTTCCCAGCTTTCTTCACATTCGATTATACGGCCTGTATAATTAATACGGGGTTGGCGATAATTTTTTTTTTTTAAGCGTCCATAAATTCAATCTACCTTTAACCGAATCCCCCCCCCCCGCCCCCGTACCCCCCGACTAAACCGTAAATTTGGACTTCCGAGGTACGTTTTTGAAAAGGACATCAAAACTTACGATAGACAAATCTGTATTAAAACCGGATTTACGGAATAGAGCTATGGGGGAGGGTTTCTGCCAAGAAATCCCACCCCCGCATCCGGAGATTCCAGACGAAAGTCCTTCGCACCGTCCTCAATGCTCCCCCGGGTATGTTTCTAACCGGACAATCCACCCCATGACCTCAACATACCCCGAAAGTCGACGAAGTCGTTAAATCCCGGTTCCGGAAGTTCCACTCCCGCCTCTCCCCTAATAATATCCCGCGTCCATATCTTCCCAGTCGGAAGCCGTAAACTTAATCGTGTGACAAAAGTGTCCTACATCGTACGGTCTCTTTTATCGAGACATTCGACATTTGTACCAATGACTATATGCAGTCGATTGTACAAAAATAAAACCTTTAACCAGAACAACGGCGGTATAATTATGGAATTATATCTGTCGATTGGAACCGGGGAAGGAGTTCCAAAATGTCGGTAACGGACGACACCCCGAGAAGGGCTAATTTACTCCTATAGCAAAAATGATCATTACAATATCGTCGTTATTAATCAATACACATCATCGTAACTGCATCGTTGTTGAAAGGTTTAAATAATAAAAGGTCGGTTGATTAGGCGTATTTTATTTTTCAAATTTAATAGGCGATATTACAATTCGAAGTAAAATATTCACTTTTTTTTTTAAGTATCAGGTAAACTGTTGAGACCAATGTTGTATAATCAATAAACGATACTAATATATATATATATATTTTTTTAAATAAATTAACCATAAATAGGAATATATAACACGTAGGGACAATTTTAGAACGGTATAAACACATTATTATTTCGATACATAAACATTAATTTACGTTAACAACGAATTGGCATAATATTAAATACTAAAGCAATTAAAAACTAATCGAATTTATTCGATATCGAAATAAATTCGAGAGCGATGGCGCGTAATAATAACAACAACATGGAAGACAAATCTAACAAAAACGCGTAACAAAGGGAAATTATTTTTAGTTCTAATAGTACAATATAGCGATGATAATAATAATAATAATTTACAATACGTTTATACAATCTTTGAAAAAAAGGTTTATTTTTTTTTTTAATACAATAAACATTTCGGTTATGTTTGTAATTTTGTGTAGTCCGACGTTGATACAAAAAATTTGACTCGAACAGCCCAGGCAGTGTGTTGGATTTTTAATTATATCTCTATATTATATTTAATTGTTAATGGCGCGTCATTTATTATTGTTATACGAAATGACAATTAGAAATCGACATAGTTTTCACGAATACAATATCGAATATATATATATATATATATAGGGATACATTTTTTGCTTTTACTCTCATTCGAGGTACTGAAACGAAGGGAAAAAAAAAATTTGCGTTATTCAAACAGATCGCTGCACCGACTGAACTTCATCGAATCGTAAATTCGAGAATCGTTCTTTTTGTAATGTTCGTTATAATCTATCCGGGCGCTCAACAATCGCAGCTGGTGGTCCTTTCTCAACGAAAGCTCCAACAGAAACTTCTTCAGCACGTCCTGCGGAAAGGCGAAAATACGCTCCTTTGTGAAATTCATAACTTGAAATTTTCTTTTTGTTTCCGTTTCCTCCTTCGCCCGCGGTTCTTTCGCCACATTCAGTAGCGCTGTCAGTAGTCACTTTGATGCTTTTCGGGCATCCTGTGGGCAGTGAGGATGCCCGAAAAACATCCAAAGTGACTACTGACACAGCGCTACTGAAGATGTGGCGAGCGGCCGAAAAACCGGTCTGGCGAAAGACCGAGAACCGCGGCGAGGGAGGAGACAAGACGAAATCTATCGAGTCTTGGTATAACATGAAATCTACGGTACGCCACAAAACAGTTATTCTAAACCGACGTAAGAGTTAGTTTGTTACCGTAGGTTGTGCTGACTCCTCCTCGGTTGGTCTTTCACCAGACCATCTTCAGTAGCGTTGTGTCACTTTCGGTGCTTGCGCCTCCAAATACCGCCTCCTATTATACTGTGTAAGACTGAACCGGCGAGAGGGGACAGAAACACCACGAACCTACGGTATTCCGACCCCGCGCAGACCACAAAACAGGTATATTAAACTGACTTAGTTTGTCAGTCTGACACAGTATAAGAGGCGGTATTGGAGGCGCAAGAATCCAAAGTGACACACACCGCGCTACTGAAGACGGTGAGATGCCGAAACCGGTCTGGCGTAAGACAGAACCGGCGAGAGGAGACAGAAACACCAAGAACCTACTGTATTCCAACCCCTCGCAGACCACAAAACAGATATATTAAAAACTAGTTAGTTTGTCAGTCTGACAGTATAAGAGGCGGTATTGGAGGCGCAAGAATCCAAAGTGACACACACCGCGCTACTGAAGACGGTGAGATGCCGAAACCGGTCTGGCGTAAGACAGAACCGGCGAGAGGAGACAGAAACACCAAGAACCTACTGTATTCCAACCCCTCGCAGACCACAAAACAGGTATATTAAACTGACTTAGTTTGTCAGTCTGACAGTATAAGAGGCGGTATTGGAGGCGCAAGAATCCAAAGTGACACACACCGCGCTACTGAAGACGGCGAGTGGCCGAAACCGGTCTGGCGAAAAAGACACAAAAAATACTGTATTGCAACCCCTTGCCGATCACAAAACAGTTATTCCGACGAACACCTCGAATAGGATCATGCAAATTACCGACTGAAACCCGTTCATCCCGACGACAAACCTCGTAATTGGTCGTAATAATGCTGTACTGGGCTCGGGTCGTCGATAGAAAACTCTTGAATTCTCTGTTTCTCTCTTTGAATTTAATTTCGTCGCCGCCTTCCGACGTATTCCGTCTGTTTCTCTGTTCCCTCTCTTCGCACTCGACGTCGACCCTTCGCAAAAACTGTCTCTCCAGACTTTCCAGTTCGAACACCAAATTCCAGATGAGACGGAGCTCGTTTATAAATTTCTGAAAAGAAAAAAAAAATTTACTACCTACAGCGATAGCGATATTTTATTATTTTTTTTTTGTGTCTCTTTCATTGTTACAACCGTAAAATTACATACAATAAGCGACATTTATCAAATCGCCAGCTACAATAGTCAACAATTAGGGGAGAGACCCGCTAGTTCCCCTTTTTTTATTTATTTATTTATTATTATAAAACATTTTATTTAATCATTTAGGTCGCGTGGCCACTTCCTTTTCCTGGCGTCTGCAATAGCATATTGAAAAGTAAAAGATATAAAATAATAAATTAACGCGTCGCCGTAAATGACGGCTACAGCCGTCCGATATGTAGGCAAACGACGGCTATACATTTTAATTGATAAATAAAGAACGGCGTCAGTGCGAAATGACACGACGAGCAAATGACGGTTTTTTGCGAAAACTGCGGTCAAGTGCGATAATTTTTCACTTCCGAATATACGAGTTACAATCGATTTCATCTGGCAGCCGTGAACGATTGAAAAAAAGAAAAAATGTGTATTTCTGAACGACATCGTCGAATAAAAGTGCTTCGGCAACGGGTCAATAACGTAGGTTTTGGCGTTTCTGTCTCCTCTCGCCGGTTTCGCCATATCTTCAGTAGCGCTCGCCACTTGTACTACTGACTTATTGTGCGCACAACGACCACAGTACAAGCAGCGACAGTGACGGTGCAGTGAGGGATGACCGGTTGATGCACATCCAGAGTGACTACTGACAGACACAGCGCTACTGAAGATGGCGAAGCGCCGAAACCGATCGGCGAAAGAACGGAACGGGGAAAGGAGACAGAACGCACGAATCTACCGACTTTTTTCTTTTTTAACATTTTTTTTTACTCGCAAAATCTACAATCGTCTGAAAAGGAAGTGGCCATAAATGATTAAATAAAATATTAATAATAATAAATAAATTAAATGAAATTAAAACAAAATAAATAAATAAATAAAAAATAAATAAATAAATAAAAATAAATTGTTATTTATTATATATAAAATATTATTTTTAATAAAAAGGGGAAACTAGTGGGTTTCTCCTCTAATTGTAGACTATCGTAGCTAGTGAATTCATCAATGTTGCTTATTGTATAATTTACAGTTGTAACAATAAAAGAGACAAAAAAAAAAATCTACAATCTTGTATGTTTAAGTATTCACGGTTCACGAAGAAATCGCCCACTGCAGGTGGGGTGAGTATTGAGGACGGTTTGAAGGACTGGAATTTCCGGAAGCGATAAAAATCTTTCTTTGGGTGGGGGCGAAGAATGTTGTCCATCCGGTCTTATACCGGAACCGTCCGGTTTTCTACCCGACATGTTGTAACCCTAAACTTCATGTTCGGGATCGGGGGCAACTTATAGCATTATAACTTAAAGCATTACAGTCAACAGTTAGCTACTTACTCGTGAAGTCTCATCCTGGAACGCGTCTGTATCTGTATGTCCCGTATGAAAACGTTATGCAGCCGAATTACTTATAAGTCGCCTTCTGAAGCGAGCTCGAAAATTTTTCCCACAGACATTCGGACGCACTCCCCAACAATATATAATAGTGAAACTGTCGGGCGAAATGTAAAAGCTCCTGCGAAAGCCTGTCGGCCAGCACCAGCACATTGTTCACCTCTAAAAAAAAAAAAAAAAATTATTATTATTATTATGAATTTCATCTAATATTTTTTGAAGCTACAGTCTTTACGTAGGGTTTAAAAAAAACAAAAAAAACTGGAGTAAAACGAATTTCAATATATTAGGGGTACCCAAAAGTAATCGACATTTTGACATCGGAATTCATTTTATTTTGCTAAAAAAAGAAACTTTTTAATTATCAATCTACTATATATATATATTCACCGATATTATCGACATTTTCTGGCAAATCTTATCAAATTGTCTTATCACTTTTGGGCACACCCAATAAATGTTGGCGTAGATTGAATTTCTCAAATATAAAGTCGTGAAAGCATCGAAACTTCGAGCTTAATTATCGGTTCGACAATTTTACATTCTCTGCGTCTGTACTAGCTTATATTCACAAATGACTTACGATACAAAATTCTCTATTTAAAGTATTGATTATCGATTCTATTTGTTATTTTCTATGTTGATAAAAGACGCATTTCGAACATTGATGTTTTGTATTTCTTGTGTAATAAAATATATATATATATATATATACATTTTGTGATAGGATATTAAGTGCTTAACTGTCTCTCTTAACGTCTGTATTGGATGTCAGGTCTTTCATAATCCATCGTCTGGGCCCCATATAATAATTTATACCTTATAATATACCTAGAGTATACATAAATTCGCCCCCCCCCCCCGGCATTATTCCTCGTAAATTGTACCGTACGGTTTACCTGGTACTTGGGCCGAGCCAGTTCAATTGGTTCTTCGTCGCCCACCTCTCTTTCCTCAGACTGAGCAGTATGTATTCCATCCTTTTCGTTCTCCACAGGAAATTGAACATGTGGCTGTAAGCGCCGTCGTTTAGGCCGAACGCCTGAAAAAAAATTATCGATTCGTCGTAGAAGGAGTACGATTCGATATGCGAATGAATCCCAGAAAAGAACGTGAAAATTCGTAGGTGCGATGGATAGATTCTTTTTTATATAATCCCGTAAGGTAAATTGATCGGACTATTACAATCGCACAAATCTTGCGCAATGAACGATTAATTATTGCATTGTTTCACTGCGCTTATATATCGCACGATTGGCAGCTAAAGATCGGTTGTACGAGGAGCTTGTGATACGGAGCTTACGCGGCTGGCTTCAAAAACTGACGACTAGAAACGAAGCTACTAATCGATTAATAATTAAAACCCTTTCGCTACTACGGGTGACTATAGTCAACCGCCAGAAAACGCCGCATCTCTTTACAGAACTGGAGCCAAAAATCAAGGTTTATTTCTTACGACAGTGCTCTGTCATCGGCCTCTGGCACTCGAATGTATAATAACAGTTAGTCGTAATTCGAATGCGTCAGAAGATAGGAACGAAACCTGTACGCGATAAAACTGCATTAAATTTATATAAATATTGTAAATTGCGGTATAATCATTTTAAATTACAAAGTCGTTTTTGAGACAAAAATCTCGGCTCCGAATTTTAAAGACTGCGCGCGCTTAATGTTCGCACTTTCGGCACGGTGCTCCGTTCCACGCAAGCCACTCCGCGGCTTAATAATAATACATTGTAGATTTCCCGTTCTCCCGGCTCCTCCCGCCGGTTCGGTCTTTTGCTAGACCGGTTCTCGGCCGCTCGCCATCTTCAGTAGCGCTGTGTCAGTCACTCTGGATGTTTTTTGTGCATCCTCACTGCTGTCACAGTAAAAGTGAAGAGGAGAGACAGAAACGCACGAAATCTACGCTATTTGACAACCCCCTCGCAGACCACAAAATAGGTATCGTAAAATAAAATAATAATAAAATGGGTACAGCGTCCAACGGGTGGTGCATGTTGTACTGGAGGCCGAAAATGTCCGAACCGCAATCTCCGTTAGACGCGACGAGGAGTTTGACGGAGACTCTCTTGATGATGTCTGGTTCGTCGTGGGCCGCGCTGCTTGACCTGATCGCGCAGCCCAACAGACCGCTCAGCTCGTGGTACTGAAGACGACAAGCGGGCTTTCTCATCTCCGGTCTGAAAAGTTAATAAACGTTAAAGGAACATTTATTCCGCTCTAGGTTCCAAAAAAAAGATTTTTTTGTAATCGAATTTTTGTTCCATTTTACACAGCGAAATATTAATATATCAATGTTATTAAGAAAGGAGAATATAAAAATAAATTCTGTAAACATAGCGAGACTTAGTGATATTTTTCTAATGCTTTTTATTGGTCTCACAAGGGAATTTTTTTAATCATTCTTCACGAGATTCATTGAATGAAAATTAAAAAACTGTTCACGTAAGCTTACGTTTGTTAATTACAGATTTTACAATTTTTTTTTACCGCTATCTGTTCTTTGAACAATCCTGCTAATTGCCGATATTATGAACGATTCGTAGTGAATGTTGCTGTCCTAGTGAATTGCCGATATTATGAACGATTCGTAGTGAATGTTGCTGTCCGATGTAGTGAATGTTGCTGTCCTAGTGAATTGCCGATATTATGAACGATTCGTAGTGAATGTTGCTGTCCTAGTGAATTGCCGATATTATGAACGATTCGTAGTGAATGTTGCTGTCCTAGTGAATTGCCGATATTATGAACAATTCGTAGTGAATGTTGCTGTCCTAGTGAATTGCCGATATTATGAACGATTCGTAGTGAATGTTGCTGTCCTAGTGAATTGCCGATATTATGAACGATTCGTAGTGAATGTTGCTGTCCTAGTGAATTGCCGATATTATGAACGATTCGTAGTGAATGTTGCTGTCCTAGTGAATTGCCGATATTATGAACGATTCAGAGTGAATGTTGCCGATAGTGAATTGCCGATATTATGAACGATTCGTAGTGAATGTTGCTGTCCTAGTGAATTGCCGATATTATGAACGATTCGTGAGTGAATGTTGCTGTCGTAGTGAATTGCCGATATTATGAACGATTCAGTAGTGAATGTTGCTGTCCTAGTGAATTGCCGATATTATGAACGATTCGTAGTGAATGTTGCTGTCCTAGTGAATTGCCGATATTATGAACGATTCAGAGTGAATGTTGCTGTCCTAGTGAATTGCCGATATTATGAACGAAGTGAATGTTGCTGTCCTAGTGAATTGCCGATATTATGAACGATATTGCAGAGTGAATGAATTGCTGTCCTAGTGAATTGCCGATATTATGAACGATTCGTAGTGAATGTTGCTGTCCTAGTGAATTGCTGTCGTGATATTATGAACGATTCGTAGTGAATGTTGCTGTCCTAGTGAATTGCCGATATTATGAACGATTTGCTGCTGTCCTAGTGAATTGCGATATTATGAATGAATGTTGCTGTCCCGATAGTGAATTGCTGTCGATTGCGATTATGAACGGTGAATGTAGTGAATTGCCGATATTATGAACGATTCACTGAATTTAAATATAATCCGCCGCTGATTGAAATTCACGAAAAGAAATGTATTATAAAATTACGAGAGAGAGAGCGACCGAAAGCGTACTCACTCGACGAGTTCCATGAAATAGTTAGCGAAATCGCCCCGACCGAGCAATATATAACGCCGTAGGCCTTGGAAATGTTGAAAAAGTTTGAAACGTTGGACGAGCGTTGCCAGAACAAGTTTCGAGGTCTCTTCGAAAATGGCCGCCACAATCGTCGACAGCTCGCTTCTCGGATCGGTCAACTGGAGTATATCTATTTCTAAAAATAAAACAAATAATCAATTAATGAATATATCAAGTATAATTGGAATATTTATATATTTTAAATATGATACATTATCAAAAAAACAGTGTGCGTGTGTGTATATATTAGGTGTACGCAAAAGTAATCGACAATATGATAGGATGTATTTTGGTCTTGAGGAATTCCTCAAGAGATGGGAATCGAAAAATTGCCGGAAAAGTGGCCAGCGGAGAGTTGTCTTTTTTAGCGAAATAAAATGAATTCCAAAGTCGAAATGTCGATTACTTTTGGGTGCCCCAAATATATTTTATATATACGTATAAAATAAGTTGTATTTAAAGAGTTTAAAATGTTAAAAATGACGCATACCATTCATTTCCTTGAGTTTTTGCCTCATGCCCGTCACAGGCACTCTTTGATCACAGATAACGTTTAAAAAGTGTACAGCCTTTCCCGACATCAGTATCATGTCGGCCTGAGTCCGAGTAATTATATTCGGTATTAGATTGGGTCTGGAAAGAAGCAAAAAAAATGTCACGTTATTATGATACTTTTGAGTCGGGTATGGGGATTCCACGTCTTTTCACCAGGTGAAGCCCAAGATAGCGAATCCGCAGTTGGGTGGGAGTTGGTATCTACGTCACGGATAATAAAATCGATATATATTAAATTCGGGAAAAATTAATCTGTTATTTGGCCGCTGGACGGAACTCCTTTACGATTTAAATGCGTACAAATTTGACCCGATAAGATAAATACGAAACAAGATATACGCCAGCGATTCCGTCCAGCGACCGAATAGTGGATTATTTCTTTCGCCGAACCTAATATATATCGGCGGTAATACCGATTTGATTAGAAATTATCTGTAAACTAGCCGTTAATTTCATTCACCTGAGTATAAATTTGTCCTGCCATATATCACGATCTTGACAATTTGTGTTGATCGTTACGAAAAATTCATCGTACGGGTCGAACAATTCCCCTTCAACCATCCAGTTGCGAATCATATTCATCAGCGGTTTACCGGCCTGTTAAACAATATCGAATTTGTCTTATTACATACACAAACTGCTGTAGGTATATTTTTCTAAATAACAAGTTTAGCAACAATGATTGCGACATTAAATATAAATTATATATCAAAATAAACTCCAACGTGTATGAAAACCGGAACAGTGGATAAAATAGTTATGTGGCATAACGTAGTCGTATTATAACAGAGGGAATATAATAATGAATATTTTCGACATTATAATATTCAACTCAAATCATTAGTAAGCAAAAAATTTGAGTAGTAAATCTGGATTTTCCCTACAAATCAAAATATACTATATATAAATGAAACAACAGAGTACCTTTTCTATATTTCTACCATATTACAAGTACGTTTAAATTTGAAAATTAATTATATTTATTGTCACAAAAATATGAGAGTCTAGAGTCATCAAAAGGGATAATATGATATAATAAAAGTTATAGTTTTAGTATAAACTATTAGACAGTGGGCAGTGAGGATGCCCAAAAAACATTTAAAGTGACTAACACCGCTACTGAAGATGGCGAGCAGCCGAAACCGTGGTCTACCAAAAGACCGAACCGGAGAGAGGAGACAGAAAAACGCGAAATCTACGGTATTCCAACCCCTCGCAGACCACAAAACAGGTATTCTAAACTGCCTAGAATACTGTAGATTATGTGTATCTGACTCCTCTCGCTGTTCGGTTTTTGCTATCTTCATCTTCAGTAGCGGTGTTAGTCACTTTGGTGTTTTTGGGCAGACTGTCACTGTGTCGCTTGTAACACAAGTCATCATCCAACATACCGGCGACTTAACACCGCTACTGAAGATGGCGAGCAGCGAAACCGTGGTCAACCAAAAGACCGAACCGGAGAAGGGAGACAGAAAAACGCGAAATCTACGGTATTCCAACCCCTCGCAGACCACAAAACAGGTATTCTAAACTGCCTAAGAATACTGTAGATTATGTGTGTATCTGACTCTCTCGCCGTTCGGTTTTTGCTAGACCGGTTCGCCGCCGCCATCTTCAGTAGCGGTGTTAGTCACTTTGATGTTTTTGGGCATCCTCACTGCACTGTCACTGTGTCGCTTGTACTGTGGTCCACAAGTCATCATCCAACATGTGACTCTAACACCGCTACTGAAGATGGCGACAAAACCGGTCAACCAAAAGACCGAACCGGAGAAGGGAGACAGAAAACGCGAAATCTACGGTATTCCAAACCCTGCAGACCACAAAACATAGTATTCCATATAACGACACTGGCTGTTACGATCAGGCGGCGGTGTAAAGTCTTACGTAAGCGAGGAGGAAGTGTATTGTCGCGTTGTATCTGGGATCGCTGGTGGCGAGTCGTCAGTGCCGACAGTATGGCGCCGCCCTGTGGTCGGCTATCGAGAGCGCGTCGCACAGCGTCTGCAGCCTCCTCGCCGGCTCTGCCGCCCAAACCAGCAGTCGCCTCAGCGTCAGCCGGCCGCCGCTGTCGCCCCCCCCGCCGCCGCCGCTCTCCTCCCTCAGCGGCGTGTCGTCACTACTATCCAACGTCTCTCCGCTCTCCATCAACTGCAACCGATATTCAATTACGATTACATATCATGAATATACACGTGAAAAAGTTTCCATACAGAAATACTATATTGGTATACCGTAGATTTCGTGTGTTTCTGTCTCCGGTTTGGTGTTTTACCTTCTGGTTTCGGCCTCTTGCCATCTACAGTAGCGCGGTGTTAGAGTCACTTTTGGCACTTTGCCTGATTAACCATCACAGTAGAAGTGACAGTGACAATGCGGTGAAGAATGCCCAAAAAACATCCAAAGTGCCAAAAGTGACTAACACCGTTACCGAAGCCGAAACCGGTCTAGCAAAAGACCAAACCAACGATAGAAGACAGAAGAACACAAAATTTACAGCATTTCTGTTTTATATATATATATATATATTTATTTATTATTAATAAACTTCAAATATTTTATTCCCTGTTATCTTAGTGTAAATGGGCGATAATGTATTATATTATTAAAAACACAATTTTTATTTGCCGTTGGAGGTTTATAGGATTACTGGATTGATTTTAAGGGTTAAAAATTGAGTATTACTTTTTAACCGATTGTTAAGTGACAATAAAATGGTGGCCAAAAGATATGTTATCGGCTAATATGTTATGCGTTAATTTTTTAATGATCAGTCAAATAGAGCGATACAATTTATTAACCTCGGAATGAATGCATCCGACCAGGCCGTAATAATCGGTCAACTGTTTTCTAACTCCCGCATCGACCGCCTGCGCCACGGAGCCGCCTTTGCCGAAAGATTTGCACAGATGAAGCACTCTGTTGTGCAGATGTCCCAGTTCTATGAGCCGTTCTACTACAGCGGCGTGATGAATCCTCACCTGAAAATAGGCGAGAAGAAAGAAATCAGACGTTTTCTGAGGCTACATCAGGCGGCGATGATGAATGCAATATAGGCGACGCGAAGGTTTCCGCAACGAAGAACTCGAATTATCACTATATACCTTCACTAAATGATCTTACATTCAATATAATAATAGACTAATAATATCGAAAGTAGGGGGATGTACTTTCGAAGCGCGAATCTGTTTACCTGGGGATCAACGACGAAGCCATGCTGAAGATCCATTTTTAAAACTTGCCGGCACACCTTGGAAGCGTAAACTAGTTCGGTCAGAACTGTAGACTCCGAGGCATACATCTTCGAACCTGAAAATGTATTATATTAAGGTATATTTATTTTTAAATACGATTTTACCGTATTATTCGAGCATATTATACGAACAACTTATATACAAACTAGAACTATCCTTAATATTATAGTACGATCGGAATTATCGAGTGAAACTGTTTTAATGTAGAGTAAAACTCGTAGTCCAGTCATAAGTTACGTTAACGTTGAATTATATTATGAAGCGCAAACGTGAATAAGAATGGACTCAACATTTTAAAAACCGTGGAGAAGCCGACATGAAAGCGAGTCGGAAGATCCCGCGATTTGTAACAACTGTTAAATCGACTCCTTGGACATCCTAGCTTTTATTAGGTTTCGCTTGGATATGTCCCGGACCTGTAGTTTCCTGCAAACAAAATAAAAAAAAACTGAATAACTGAAGCTTGCGGCTATTTCTCCGGATCAGTTAGTGCCCTCTGCTTACGGAGTAACATCCATGGGATTCCGGGGCGGATTTGAACCGCGCACCTCTCGGTCGCCGGGCGTCACAAATACCGATCTAATTATCGTATATTTACAGAAACTATAGTCACCTTTTCTCAAGAACGCTTGGTTTGCGAACGAAGTCGGCCGAACTGTTATCGAACTGCTGATCGGGCTGACAGAATCGCCCATCAAACCGCCCTTATCCAATCCTCCGTCGCCAGCGCCCTTCAATTGACAATATGCACAATTATTACCAACGTCCAGCGATCGCGCGATAATAAAATAACGATTCGCCGATTACGCGAATTACTTATTGAAATAAAATCAGCGCAATGCAATCGAATACTTTGTAAGACGACGTAGCTGTTAATTTGGCTCGATGGTGGACTTTTCGCCTTTCGAATACCGGCTCTTTGATTTTCTTCTTGTTTCGCCCTTCGCTCAATTGTAACAGAAACGACAAAACCGCATACCTGTTTGTAAGTACCGACTGTGCCTGAAATTAACAACAAATATATACCGCTACTATTACAAGAATTTTTTCAGTGAGGATACCGTGTCAGGTACAAAACAATTATATAAAATATCTCGCGAAGCCGAACAAAATGTCCTATATCAAACTAAAAATAACTTATAACTTAGCTATACGGTATTTCCAGATGGCTCTGAAAACGAAAGTGGGGATACATGAAACATTTTTAATAATATATATACACACAACCGTAAATAAGTTCATGCTAATATTGTTCGACAGAAACAAATATGTGTACATCCGTTTATACAGAATTTTGAGTTTTGAAAACTGAAGCAGAAGAAAAAGAACTGGATGTAGGCTGATTTGATCTAACGAAAGGACTTTTGACATTGAAAAATTGGGATTTCGTTTTCTTCTCCATTTTTTATAGCGCAATTGTGCTGTGCTGATATTTCTCCGATCACTTAACCCAACTTATGAAACCAATCGTACAATCGGCAGAAATCATAGTGGGAAATAGTGCTAGTAGACTTAGTAGTGCGCTACTACAATTCTAGGAATAAAAATTATTTTTATACGACGCACAATACGAATTAACGTAATGACCGTTACCTCGTTTCGCATAAGTTTCCTGTGCAGCTCATAGAACTTGGTGACCTCGTCGTGTTTACTGAGGTGCGGATCTGTTTTTCGATTTTCTGGCACAGCGTAATTTCATCTTTTTCACGATCGTGTGACTACCCTCGGCGATGCGTATCCAACGAGCTAAATCTTATGACGGCCGATCTGTATATTTTCCTCACGGTATCTGTAACGTTGTAAGTATTGGAAAATTAAATTAAAAAAAAAATTTTCCACACCGTGCGTATACTTTAGACGGTGTCACTCGAATTATAGTCCACGGCCCGATACCGGTTCTCAGGAAAATGTAGAAATAATCATTTGGCAAAGCGCAGGAAACTATTCTGAGTGCGATCTTAATTTTTTTTCATTTTCTAAAAGTTAAAAAAGTACGAGTTCATTCAATCATTTTACGCTATTTTTTTATGTACTCTGCTTTTAGCGTATCCGTGAATTTTTAAGAGCCAAAATTCTTATACAAAATAGTGGTCCACCGCAGAAAAGTTTGCGAAACTGCACAATTTTTTATTATCAACGGCTGACTTCTACAATGAATGTTCTGTAACACTGAATGGCAATAAAATGTTTGACTTTGGGAAATAGTAATTAACCCTTTGCGGACGTATTAAATTTGGACATGGGTATCGTACCGGTCGGAATTAATTTCCGTCGAAAGAGCAGGGATACATAACACACAAGTTTACGATGTATAATCAAGATTTATTAATTCTTTTGCGAACTTTAGATATATCTTTATTCGATACAGTCATCTAGTGATATGTTTTTGCAGAAAAATTATGTTTTGTAATTCTCCATCGTGCGGTATTTTTCAAAATACTCTCAAACATGCAGGCCTGGTTTTCGAGCGCATGTATCGCAAAAATAATTGGTTCGGTGCCTTCCACCCTTAATCTTTCCGTTTGAACATACACAACAATATTTACTTTTTACATTTTCACAACGGCAATATCGCAGTTTTCCATTAAGTCTTTCTTCCTTATCGGTGGTTGACTGTCTTCCCAGTTTAGATTTTCAGACGAACATAAAATGCCTGTTCTCTCTTCTAGTTGACACCTTATATAGAATGTAACTATTTATCGAGCAAACCTCTAATCCCCAGAAAAAAAGTTTTCGCCACCATTTCCACGATTTTCTCGTAAAACAACAATACAAACTCGCTAATCGGTCAGCCTTATCGACACCTCCCGTATTCATATTATAATTTATAGTTCCTCGCTGTGGTTGCTGAGAGCAGACATAAGACTGGAACGGTAAAAAGGCTTTGGTGGCTGAGAGCAGACATAAGACTGGAACGGTAAAAAGGCTTTGGTGGCTGAGAGCAGACATACGACCGGAACGGTAAAAAGGCTTTGGTGGCTGAGAGCAGACATACGACTGGAACGGTAAAAAGGCTTTGGTGGCTGAGAGCAGACATACGACTGGAACGGTAAAAAGGCTTTGGTGGCTGAGAGCAGACATACGACTGGAACGGTAAAAGGCTTTGGTGGCTGAGAGCAGACATACGACTGGAACGGTAAAAGGCTTTGGTGGCTGAGAGCAGACATACTGGAGGTAAAAGGCTTTGTGCTGAGAGAAAAAAAGGCGAGCAGACCTAAAACGCTTTGGTGGCTGAGAGCAGACGGCTTTGGTGGCTGAGAGCAGACCCTATGACTGGAGCGGTAAAAGGCTTTGTGGCTGAGAGCAGACATATGGAACGGTAAAAGGCTTTGGTGGCTGAGAGCAGACATACGACTGGAACGGTAAAAAGGCTTTGGTAGCTGAGAGCAGACATACGACTGGAACGGTAAAAATGCTTTGGTGATGACAGCAGGCATAAGACTGGAACGGTAAAAAGGCTTTGGTGGCCGACAGCAGACATACGACCGCAAAGGGTTAATTTTGAAACTACGATGAGACGTCTCGAAACGATAATACATCTCGAGGAAGAATAGAGTGCATTACAGGAGTAATAATTGTAAAAAAATTCGATGTAATTCCATGTTTAGATTTGCTGGTGTCCCACTCCTGTTGAAAGTTTCGTAGGACATTCATTTTGAACCTTGGAAATTTCTCGGTTTAATCGACATTCCGGCGAAGCGTTTCCGCGGATAAAGGCAGCAGAAAGGGGAGTCGAAACGTATATTTGAGAGCGTTTTTACGTTGGGATACAGGTGATCGGGAGGCTACGAATTTGTTCGGAAATCGGGTCGTAGGCGATTTACCTTCGGGCAGTCCTTTGCAGACGTGACGGCAAAGTTCCCTCAGTATGGAGCATCCGGCGCCGGGACGCTGCCGGCCTCCTTTTCAGCATTTTCACCCGACAGCTAGTGGAGAGCCGACATCGCGACGATAACTAAACGCCAACTTAAAAACATCCAGCCCGCCATAACGGTGGACCGGTTCACGGCCGACTAGATATCGTCGACGGAGCAGTTTTTTTCTTTTTTCCCCCCTTTATAATTTCCCCGTTCAGATCGCATTTGCGAAATAGGAAACTTATTTCGTACAATTATTAATTGCAGAACTCTCATTTTGGTTATTGCAATATTTGAAAGGGACATATTCGAACTGTATGTTAAAAGTCAATTTTTTGTACCTTTTTTTATAACTCTTTAAAGCGATGAAATTTTTATTCGCAACATTGTATCGTTGAAATAGACTTGGCTCCTGTATTTTAACCAAACTGTCTTAATAACTCTCGACATTTATCGTTATAAAATTCATTATTATCACCGACTATTGTCGTTCAACTATTCCGTGAACATGACTCATTTATATATATATATATATATATATATATATATATATATATATACACAGAACATAGACCTAATGTGAATTCTGTTAAGATCCACTCTGTTGTTTGTATTGTACATATGTTATTTATAATAATATAAATTGTCGTTCCGTCGGATTATTTATTTCAAAAATTTATCATCTATCAGCATTATTTCACGTCGATTACATTGTGACAGTGTATTTGCACAAACCTGGAGTTGTCAAATGTATTAAAGAATATATATTACGGAATCGGTGTGTATGATTTTAATACAGCAAAAAAAAGAAATAGTGGAAAAATTATATCGGCATCTATTTATTCTGTAAAATAAATAATTTATTATCTTATCTTTAAAATCACTATAAGTGTTGGGAGTTTTCTCTTATTGACATACTTTTTTCAAGTTTATTCGTGGAATTGTAGAACTAGTAATGTAAATTTTATTGACGTTGGTCGTAGTGGCCTAAACCGGTCTATTTCCGAACTGAAACGGTGCCGTAAAAAACTTCTAGAGCGAATACGGGGAGCGCAAATTGAATCGATTCCGTTTTTGTTTCGTTCCCCATTCTATAAACGTTTGAATACGATAAAAATATATTTCATTCCGATATTAAAACATCAAGCGCGCCATAACGGTGGACCGGTTCACGGCCGGCTGGATATCGTCGACGTAGTATTTTTCTTTTCTTTTTTTCCTCCCCTCTATAATTTCCCCGTTGTAAACTTATTTTCGACGTTCAGTTCGCATTTGCGAAATACGAAACTTATTTCGTACAATTATTAATTGCGGAACTTTCATGTCGGTTATTGGTATATTTGAAAGGGACGAAATGGAATCAGCTGTTCGTTCCGGGCGTTCGGCCATGTACTTTGTACGTAGCCCCGTTTAAATTTCGAGCGAATTTTTTTTCCCCCCCCCGGCTATTGTAAGTATAGAATGAAACTGTCCGTCGATTTCTAATTCGTAGCCTCCTATTCGAACCTGTTTTCTGTTTATTCTCTCTCTCTCTTTTTCAAGTTGGCGCAATGTCGAAATCGACCAGTCCGACTCACTTTTCGGGCGAGACCGACCACTTCTACGACGCCAATTTCACGGCCGAGATAAGCCAGAAGATGAGGGTGCCGAAGAGGATAAAGGTTGACGGCGAGACGGACGAGCCGGTGCCCGTCCTGAACGGACCCGCTTTCAATCCCTGGGCCCAACAGGAGAAATTGGACATGCAGGTCCCGGAGAAAATTGTTGTCCTCGGTAAGCCCCACCAATATAAGCGATTCCACCAATATTCAGACAGAAAGCACGCCCCTGCGCTTATTGATATTATTTCGAATTAACAAACCGTCTGTTTATATTAATAAATTAATACAATTATTGTTTTTTCGTTATTCCTAGATGAGCAGTTAAACAGTTTGTATTACGGTAAGCGGTACATTTATTCTAATTTACCTATATTTCTCGCTTCGTGCCAACTGCATGTTGTGTCCGATTGACATTTCGGCCCCATCGGCTATTAGCTCACATACTTCTCTTTCACTTTATCTCAGTATTTTTTTGTCTATTTATGTGTACGAATTGACCGAAAGCATCGATCACTCACTTTTTTTTAGTGTTATTTAATTACGCACGATTATTCGTCGAATCAGTATATTTTTGCGGCACGTTAGCGCAAATTTTAAGACAGTTAACCCTTTGCGGGTCGTATTCGGCTCTCGGCCGCCAAAGCCTTTTTTACCGTTCCGGTCGTATTTCTGCTCTCAGCTACCAAAGCCTTTTTACCGTTCCGGTCGTATGTCTGCTCTCAGCCACCAAAGCCTTTTTACCGTTCCAGTCATAGGTCTGCTCTCAGCCACCAAAGCCTTTTTACCGTTCCAGTCATAGGTCTGCTCTCAGCCACCAAAGCCTTTTTACCGTTCAGTCTGATCTCAGCCACCAAAGCCTTTTTACCGGTCTGCTCTCAGCCACCAAAGCCTTTTACCGTTCCATGTCTGCGCCTTTTACCGTTCGTCTGCTCTCAGCCACCAAAGCCTTTTAACTGCTCTCAGCAACCACATATAAATTATAATCTGAATCGGGAGGTGTCGATAAGGCTGACCGATTAGCGAGTTTGTATTGTTGTTTTACGAGAAAATCGTGGAAATGGTGGCGAAAACTTTTTTTCTGGGGATTAGAGGTAACCTCAATAAATAGTTACATTTTATATAAGGTGTCAAATAGAAGAGAGAACAGGCATTTTATGTTCGTCTGAAAATCTAAACTGGGAAGACAGTCAACCTCCGATATGGAAGACAGACTTAATAGAAAACTGCGTATATTGTGGCATTGTGAAAACGTAAAAAATGAAGTTTGTTGTGTATGTTCAAACAGAAAGATTAAGGTTTTGTAAGGCATCGAACCAATTATTTTTTTCGATACATGCACTCGAAAACCAGGCCTCCGTGTTGGAGAGTGTTTTGCACGACGGAGAATTATAAAACATAATTTTTATACAAAAATATATCGCTAGATGACTGTATCGAATAAAGATATATCTAAAGTTCGCAAAAGAATTACTAAATCTGGTTTATCCGTCGTAAACTTGCTTGTTATGTATCCCTGCTCTTTCGACGGAAATTAATTCCGACCGGTACGATACCCATGTCCAAATTTAATACGTCCGCAAAGGGTTAATACATATTAAAACGTAAACTATTTTCTTTTCTCTAGTCCAATAGATGTATTTATTACTCTGGAATTCTGGAAAGTTTAAGAAGTAGTCGTAGTTATTTTTAAGACAGTACTCTGTTAACAGCGGAACATTTGTTACGCAAGTTATATTAGTATTATCTTACAGTAATAAGATATAATATTTTGCGCCGCATTGTTAGATGTTGCATCGTTATCAATTTTATCATCGTATTTATATGCACGATTGAAAATATAGTAATTGTTCGTTTTTGTCCAAACACAGGTTATGACAAACATTTAGGCGCCAAATCTTTACCGAGAGAATTGGAACTTGAAAATGCTATTACACCACCAGATCCGAACACGATTCGTGTTCAGGTACAAAAATTTTTTCCCTACTATTAGTCGCATGATATAAATTTATCAGAGTTCGTACAGTGTTTTTCATTATTTTTTCACGCATATTATCGGCATTTTTTTCGAAGTAGCGATTGTACAATTATTAACAATTAGGCTCGCTTATGAATGTCGATAATAGCTGTGAAAATAATTTTAGACAGACATTGTTAAACGCTTCGCTACGCAGGAAGTCTCAATAATACTTATATGTATTTCTGCCGCAGACACCTCCGAGAGTGATAACTCTGGATAAGCATTTTTATCCGTCAGCCGATGAATACCAACCTCAGCCGTACACTACGGTGGATACGATTAGAAACCAAAGAGTGTGCCAGGAACCGGCGCTTCACATCGATACCTCTTCAGCACTTAACATGACTCTCAGGTTAATAATAGAATAGGCAGTGATTAATTTAATATATACCTGTTTTGTGGTCTGCGAGGGGTTGGAATACACTGTAGGTTCGTGATCCTACATCCGCCATCTTCAGTAGCGGTGTACTGTAGTACATAGTGAAAGTGGCAGTGCAGTAGTGAGGATGCCCCCAGGAAAATCATCCAAAGCGCCCGACAGTGACAGTAACACAGCGCTACTGAAGATGGCGAGCGGCCGAAACCGCTGTCTAGCGAAAGACCGGACCAGCAGCGAGAGGAGACAGAAACATCACGAACCTACAGTAATACGCAGTGATGTTTCGTAACATTTGAATGTATTTTTTTACTAATTGAAATTTTGAACTGAAAGAAAATTAAAATCGATGTCGGACCTCCATTTTGTAATCAACTGGGAATGTATTAGGGGTACCCAAAATTAATCGACATTTTGACTTTGGAATTCGTTTTATTTCGCTAAAAAAGAAACTCTAATTATTAATCTACTAAATATTCACCGATATTATCGACAACTCTACACCGCCACTTTTCCGTTAAAATCTTATCAAATTATTGAATACTTTTCGGTACACCTAATAAATTGCGACTGTACTGACTTTTAGTCAGTACTGGGATTTTATAGTAGTAGGTTTACGCTGTTCAACCCTTTCTGTATGTGTTAGTCAAAAAAGGACTGACCTATGAGTATTTTCGCGCCTCGTTTTAAATTAGTTTTCCGCTCATTTTCGGCTATTTTCGTTGCGTATCATTTACGTTTACTGCTCCGCACGACTTTTTACGCCGGTTACCAGTATTATCACTAGTTTTACGGCTGTTTTACGAGCATGTCCGAGCCTGCATAATTACGTTCAGAAAATCAGACGCTTACACTCAGTTAGTATTCTGAATAGGACACGTTGAAACGTATTAAATTGAAATATAGTTTTATAAAGTTGTACCGCGAGTTTGTTATTTTTAATATTATTTATTTATACTAATAGTAAATATAATTTATTAGGCAATTTTCGAATTATTCCTCCGTTTTCGAATGAAATAATTTTCTGTAGGTTCGTGATGTTTCTGTCTCCTCTCGCTGCTGTTTGGTCTTTTGCTAGACCGGTGTTTCGGCCGCTCGCCATCTTCAGTAGCGCTGTGTTACTGTCACTGTTAGCACTTTGGATGTTTTTTGGCCATCCTCACTGCCCACTGTCACTTTCACATGTACTTTAATGTCTGTCAGTTTGGTCAGTCGTTTATATATATGTGTTCTGTTATTGTTATTGGGGGCGTTATGTTTGTCTTCGGATTTTGTTAATCCGTTTTTTTCTAAGTGCGAGTCAGATTGTCGGAAGGGGGAAGGTGCGATCCTTTAACGTGGATTGTAACAAAAAACAGGTATATCGAAATAATTTTCATTGGAGCCGATGAGACTCCAATAAGGTTTAATAAACCGTACCGTTGGAAATTTTTTCAGCGAAACTGGCCAAATTGGCGAAGGGATGACGATCAGCGAGGAAGTCGTACATTTACGCCGGCAGCTCGCCAAATTGAATCGTCGAGTAATGTCCATCGAATTGGACAATATGCAACGGCAACAGCGGGAAAAGTTTCTGTACGCTGTCGGGCTAGCCTATCTGTTTATTAAAACTATAGTCTGGCTCAGTAGATCTTCCTAATAAATCTCTCCGTAAGTAAATACACGTAATGGATAATACAACGTTCTTACTTATTTTCACCCCGTTGAATTTCGGCGCATTTCACATTCGGCGATGACAAAATTTAATTTTTCTTTTCAGGAATCGAGGGTCCAAGATGTATAATTAGTTGAAGAAATCTGTGTCATTCATTCGATAATAAATATGATTTGTATAATTGTTTCTATTATTCTTTAGAACAAAAAAACTAATTGATTGGAACTGTTTATTTAAAAAAAAAAAAATATTTAACCATTATTTAAGATTCTCCGAATATGTAATAGAAACTAAACATAATGGAAGGAATTAAAAGGAAAATGTGTCATTATGTTTTGTACTTAAGAGATTAATAATATATAATTTTACCAAAGTTTTGTCACCAATTGATTTGTTTTTTTTTTATCATTGTTTCGAAAATTGAAGGAATTAAAAAAACTTCAATTATGATGTAATAAACATTTTACAGTGTCATCGTGCCCACAGTAATTTTTCAATAGAAATATCTACATCTGTAACCGTAAGCACCTTTTATATATATATATCATCGATATGAATGTAAATATCCTAATCCCGTTATGTTATATATTATTAATTAACGCTTTCATTTTATTATAGCTTAATTTTTACGCCTAGCGACTGAAATTAATTATAATTTGCGAACCTACCTATTGATTTGGACAATAGTGTATAACGGTAACGAATACGGAACGTTCAAACTGTACGTTGAAATTCAATTTTTTGTACCTTTTTTTTATAACTCTTTAAACTGACGATGACATTTTTATTCGCAACACATTGTATCGTCGAAATAGACTTGGCTCCTGTATTATAAACCGAACTGTCTTAATAATTCTCGATGTTTATTGTTGTAAAATTAATTATTATCACCGACTATTGTCGTTCAACTATTCAATGGACACGACTCATTTATATGTAAGCCGCGTCGGCAATACACAGAACATAGACCCAATGTGAATTCTGTTAATATCGCTCTGTTGTTTGTATTGTACATATGTTATTTATAATAATATAAATTGTTGTTCCGTCGGATTATTTATTTCAAAAATTTATCATCTATTAGCATTATTTCGTTATTAGTGTATTTGCACAAACCTGGAGTTCTCAAATTGTATTAAAGAATATATATTACGGAATCGGAGTGTATGATTTTAATACAGAAAAAAAAAATAGTGATAAAATTATATCGGCATCTATTTATTCTGTAAAATTAATAATTTATTATCTTATAGGGGGTCTTCGAAATCACTATAAGTGTTGAGAGTTTTGTCTTTTTTTCAAGTTTTTTCGGGGAATTGTAGAATTGCTAATGTAAATTTTATTGACGTTGGTCGCAGTGGCCTAAACCGGTCTATTTCCGGCAAACTGAAACGGTGCCATAGACACTTTTAGAGCGAATACGGGGAGCGCAAATTGTATCGACACTTTCTATTCAATTTCTGTTGCGTTATTCTATAAAAATTTAATTGTGATAAAAATATATTTTAACCGATGATGCCAGGGGAATGGGAGATCATTTCTGAATTGAAAAGAGGTAATTTTTTTTTTCAATTACTCGAGAGAAATAACGGTTGAAAATTATGATAAATTATTATGCAGTGCTTCCAATACGATTGAGGCATTTTCGGGATAGTTTTTCTCGAGTAATTCCGACAAAATATTTATCGATTATAAACAACTTAGTTTTTGCTAAGTTGTTGACGGCGGCCCTTCAGTTTCGTGACAAGTTGACGTTGAAAGTTCCAAAAAAATGAAGGGTTTTGTGTAGGAAAATTGATAAGAGGAAGGCGTTGTGATAAGGGCCGCTGGTAGTCCGGCGGATCGCCGCCAGAGGGCGGTCGATTTTAATTTAATTAAAATTAAAATTTTAAATTTAGAGGAAGTGGCCACGCGACCTAAATGTTTAAATAAATAAAATAAATATTTAAAAAAAAAAAGGGGGGGGAACCAGTGGGTTTCTCCTCTAATTGTTGACTATTGTAGCTAGTGCCTATATAAATATTGCTTGTTGTATAATTTTACAGTTGTAACAATGAAAGAGTGAAAAAAAATTTAGTAAAAAACAATTTGTTGTATAGATTATAAAAATGTCGATGGGCTCAATTTTGACCTCAACTCCGCGAGGTCCTCAGAGTGGAGAGAGATTTTTTTTCGGACGTTGAAATGTACCGAAGATCAATCACGACATCTGTACACTTTTAAATATTTGTTTCAGCCACTTACGCGTCTCCTGGCGACCGGTAAATAAATCGATACCCGGTTTGTCGTCCATCGTTCGGTCGGACGGAGTTTTCTTTTTCTTTCATCGCGCCCCAATCTGTGAACAGCTACCGTCGATGGACGTCCGCTGTCCCGATCTGCCTCTGCTACCCGGATACTCCGTCAATCTGCGGGTAAGGGACGTCTTTGCATTATAGAGTATAGTATAATAGGAAAAGGGTTGTCCGGAAAGTCGACGGGGCGGAGATGTGCGGTTCGCTAGAGTTTGAAACCGGGAGATTTCCATCTCCGGAGTCCAAGAACCGGGAACTTGGTTGAGACCAGGTGGTGAGACACCGTTTCCGAAGCGATTTCAGTGACGGGGATGAAAAATTGTTAGATCTGTAAAAGCTCTTGGGGGAGGAAGAGCTCTTTGACCGTCCCAAAAGCCGGGGTGTGGGGTGTCTTCGTCCGAAGAATGGCCACCGAATTTTCCGGACGACCCAACAGTTAGTTTCATCCAATTCTTTCGGTAATTTCCAACCGTTTTTCCCGATGTCCACAGATCGGCAGGACGAGATTTCACACCGGCCACAGGGCCGTCTTCATCGGCCCCGGGATACGCCACATCGACGATCCTCCGAAACCGGGAACCGGCTCCGAACGTTACCCGTCGGTCTATCCCAGGGGCGAGGCCGTCGAGCTGCCGCCCTGGATTGTCTACGACAGACAGGTAAAACAGACCGGCTAGTCTACTCTTCAATAATTTACATTAAATTCCCCGATAGGAGGAGAATGTCGCACGGGCGGCCATTTTCCAGACCCCCTTCACACACGACGTCCAAAATCTTCTGTCTTCTGGAGGAGGAGGAGGAGGAGGAACGTCCAACAATCCTCCGGACTGTAGGTTCGTGATGTTTCTGGTCTCCTATCGCCGGTTCGGTCTTTTGCCGGACCGGGATGTCGGCCGCTCGCCATCTTCAGTAGCGCTCTGTCAGTCACTGTCAGGCACTTTGGACGTTTTTCCTGGGGGCATCACTGCGTCGCTCTTGTACTTTGGTGTTTGTCAATTTGTCGTTTGTATCCAAAGTGCCAACAGAGTGACTAACTACTGAAGACGGCGAGCGGCCGAAACCGGAAGAGGCAGAGAGGAGACAGAAACACCAGGAAATCTCTACGGTATATTCCACAACCCCTCGCAGACCACAATAAAACAGGTATGTTAAACTAATAAATCCAAATCTGAATAAAGTAAATCATCGCTCCAGCGGCCCGGTTTCGGCCGCTCGCCGTCTTCAGTAGCGCTGTGTCAGTCACTGTCGGCCCTTTGGATGATTTTCCTCCGGGCGCATCCCACTGCACTGTGTCACTGTTTGTCCAGAGTGGCAAAAGTGACTAGCACAGCGCTACTGAAGATGGCGAGCGGCGGCCGAAACCGGTCTGGCGAAAGACCCTCCGAACCGGAGGCCAGATAGGAGACAGAAACACCACGAAATCTCTACGGTATATTCCACAACCCCTCGCAGACCACAATAAATCCAAATCTGAATAAAGTAAATCGTCGCTGGTAATTCCGTCCGGCGGTTTCGGCCGTTCGCCATCTTCAGTAGCGGTGCGTTACTGTCACTGTCGGCACTTTGGATGTTTTTCCGGCGGTACATCCTCACTGCACTGTGTCACTGGTTATCCAAAATGTGACTAGCACAGCGCTACTGAAGATGGCGAGCGGTCCGGCCGAAACCGGTCTGGCGAAAGACCGAACCGTTACATTGATAAACGATACATTACTCATATTTTGTATGAAAAACCGTTTTAAATCCCTTCTCGGACCGGTAGTTCCGTGGTAAATTCGGAATCCGCCCGACAAGTTCATTCGCGAAAGACCATAAAATAACCGGACTCTTGTCCGATGTCCGTCTTTCTTCGGTGTTACGAAAACCGGCTGAAATTATACAGTCTCAACTGGCGCAGATATAATGAAATGGAGAAGTGGCGGTGTGGAGACACAGAACGGAGGGAACGTATAATTAAATCAGTTTCTGGGAATTACCAGGCGAGGAAAAACCGATTTTCCTACAGCAGGAAAGACGGCTACGAATATTTAACTTTCGTGACTCAACTATCTGTTTTCCCAATCCCCTAATCTGAATTTGTTTGCCGCGATTTAATTTCCGCTACCGACCGGTTATGATTACGGCAGCGGATTAACGAGTTGAAATTCTTCCGCTGTTATTGTCGTTTCTCTGACGTTCGGATCCATTCATAAATTTCTTCGCTGCATTCTCAACAATATCTTGATCAGTTTAATAGACCTGTTTTGTGGTCTTCGAACGGTTGTTGAATATACAGCAGAGATTTCGTGGTGTTTTCTGACTCCTCTCGCCGGTTTCGGTCTTTCGCCAGACCGGTTTCGGCCGCCGCTCGCCATCTTCCAGTCACTTTTGGCACTTTGGATACACACGACAAACTGACAGACAACACAGTACAATTGACAGTGACAGTGACAATGCAGTCCCCAGGAAAAACATCCAAAGCGCCGACAGTGACAGCAACACCGCTACTGAAGATGGCGAGCAGCCGAAACCGGGCGGCTGGAGCCATTATTCACATTATTTAGATTTGGATTATTAGTTTAACATACCTGTTTTCTGGTCTGCGAGGGGTTGGAATACCGTAGGGGTTTGTGGTGTTACTGTCTCCTCTCGCTGTTTCGGTCTTTCCCTAGACCGGTTTCGGCCGCCGCTCGCCATCTTCAGTAGCGGTGTAACGCCATCTTCAGTCACTTTTGGCACGCTACTGTCTCCTCTCGCTGGTTCGGTCTTTCGCTAGACCGGTTTCGGCCGCCGCTCGCCATCTTCAGTAGCGGCGTCAGTGACACAGTGCAGTGAGGATGCCCGAAGGGCATCCAAACTGCCAAAAGTGACAGTAACACCGCTACTGAAGATGGGCCGAAACCGGTCTGGCGAAAGACCGAACCGGCGACAGGAGACAGAAACACACGAAATCTACGGTAATAATTCATTTTTTGACGTCCAAACTGCCAAAAGTGACAGTAACACCGCTACTGAAGATGGGCCGAGCGGCCGAAACCCGTAGATAGATATTACGTGCGTTTCTGTTCGGTCTTTCGCTAGACCGGTTTCGGCCGCTCGCCCCCCATCTTCAGTAGCGCTGTGTTGTTAGTCACTTTCGACGCTTTGGATGTCTTTCGGGCATCCTCACTGCACTGTGTCACTGACGCCGCTACTGAAGATGGCGAGCGGCGGCCGAAACCGACTAGCGAAAGACCCGGAACAGGCGACAGGAGACAGAAACACACGAAATCTACGGTAATAATTCATTGTTTGACGTCCAAACTGCCAAAAGTGACAGTAACACCGCTACTGAAGACGGGGGGCGAGCGGCCGAAACCGGTCTAGCGAAAGACCCGGAACAGGCGACAGGAGACAGAAACACCACGAAATCTACGGTAGTAATTCATTGTTTGACGTCCAAACTGCCAAAAGCGACAGTAACACCGCTACTGAAGACGGGCCGAAACCGGTCTGGCGAAAGACCGAACCGGCGACAGGAGACAGAAACACCACGAAATCTACGGTAGTAATTCATTGTTTGACGTCCAAACTGCCAAAAGTGACAGTAACACCGCTACTGAAGACGGGCCGAAACCGGTCTGGCGAAAGACCGAACCGGCGACAGGAGACAGAAACACCACAAACCTTACATCCTCAACACATCTTTTCAGTTTTTTTTTATACACATATTCTTCTTTTGTGTCTGTAGGTTAAAAATTAGAAAAATCGATTATATCGAGGTCTGTTCAAAAAGTATCGCGAATTTCAGATTTCTGCGAAATAACGGTCTTTTGTAGCCTATATCTCAGTTATGCCGACAATATGTTTCAGCCGTCGTGAATATGTTCAGAGTTAATCCTTTTAAAGCCGCTTTTCTCCCATGTTTTTTGCTTGGTCTTCGATTTTATCCTTTCCGAAAATGGATTAGAGAATCAGTGGATTGTGTGGTTACAAAAATAGACTTTTTGTAGTGGTCAAAACTACACTTTTGACTGGAATCTCTGGATATCATCTCCTGGTGGAACCGGGGATTAGCTCTCTATACCGTATGTCCTTTTAAGTATCGCTTTGAAAAAATTGTCACTTTGTTGTTTGAGGTCAATTCTGTTGTACGTTTCAAGTAATGGAGTCGGAGTCGGGTCTGCGGTGTCGCACGAGTCTGTCGTTTTTTACGTTGTTGTTGATTTGATTATAAATTGCGAGAATAGATTACACACAGAGCGGACGGCGTGAGAAGTGACTCGGCAGAGAGTCGGAGGTCCTTGAGGTCCTATGGAGGTGACTCACACGACCTGACGCCCATTTGGAGGCCGCCTCAATATTTGTTTTAAGGCGGATCCTTATCGTCGTCTTCTTGTTGTTTCGGCAAATGAAAATGGAAGAATACAGAAAAATGCCATTAACGATGAGTGCTCTGTTTGAGGCCTTTCGACGGAAAAACTCCGAGTTCGGTTCCTGGAAGAAAAGGTATCATCCGAAAAGAGATCCTGGCCGTTCCCCTCCCAATTGTGGTTCCCCATTTCCGCCGCATTTTTGGGATGATTTTGCGTCTAAAGACCGCTTTTGGGGCCGATTTTGCGGCTAAGAACCACATTGTTCGGATGATTTGCGTCTAAAAACAGCTTTTCGGGCCGATTTTACGGCTAAAAACCACATTGTTCGGATGATTTTGCGTCTAAAGACCGCTTTTTGGGGCCGATTTTGCGACTAAAAACCACATTGTTCGGATGATTTTGCGTCTAAAGACCGCTTTTGGGGCCGATTTTGCGGCTAAAAACCACATTGTTCGGATGATTTTGCGTCTAAAGACCGCTTTTTGGGGCCGATTTTGCGACTAAAAACCACATTGTTCGGATGATTTTGCGTCTAAAGACCGCTTTTTGGGCCGATTTTGCGACTAAAAACCACATTGTTCGGATGATTTTGCGTCTAAAGACCGCTTTTGGGGCCGATTTTGCGGCTAAGAACCACATTGTTCGGATGATTTTGCGTCTAAAGACCGCTTTTTGGGCCGATTTTGCGGCTAAAACCACATTGTTCGGATGATTTTGCGTCTAAAGACCGCTTTTGGGGCCGATTTTGCGGCTAAAACCACATTGTTCGGATGATTTTGCGTCTAAAGACCGCTTTTTGGGCCGATTTTGCGGCTAAAACCACATTGTTCGGATGATTTTGCGTCTAAAGACCGCTTTTTGGGCCGATTTTGCGGCTAAAAACCACATTGTTCGGATGATTTTGCGTCTAAAGACCGCTTTTTGGGGCCGATTTTGCGGCTAAAAACCACATTGTTCGGATGATTTTGCGTCTAAAGACCGCTTTTGGGGCCGATTTTGCGGCTAAAAACCACATTGTTCGGATGATTTTGCGTCAGACCGCTTTTAGGCCGATTTTGCGACTAAAACCACATTGTTCGGATGATTTTGCGTCTAAAACCGCTTTTGGGGCCGATTTTGCGGCTAAAACCACATTGTTCGGATGATTTTGCGTCTGAAAACCGCTTTTATGGGCCGCTTTAGCGGCTAAAACCACATTGTTCGGATGATTTTGCGTCTAAAGAAAGCTTTTATGGGCCGATTTAACGTCTAGAAACTGCATTGTTGGGCCAATTTCTCGTATATACAACGCATTTTGGACGGACTTTGCGTTCAAAAACCGCATTTTTGGGCCGATTTTGCGTCTAAACACCGCATTTGTGGGAAGATTTTGCGTCTAAAAACCGCTTTTTCAGGCCGATTTCGCGTTTTTAAAACCGGGGTTTTTTTTGCGATTTTGCGTCTAAAAACTGCATTTTTGGCCCGATTTCGCGTCTAATATTCAGTATTGGAGACGCAAAGTCGGCACAAAAAAAAATCTGTTAAAAAATTCGGAATTTTAGGCTCACGATGTGCTCACTATCGTGCAGTTTTCAGACGCAAAATCGGCCCAGAAATGCAGTTTTTAGGTGCACTCACTCTCTGCAATGTGTTGAGAGTTTATTATATAAAGGGCAAAGGGATTATTCGATATCCTGATTGATGTTTCTGCGAAAAGGTCCCTAATATACCCCTAGTCGGTGAAAGGGGTATGGGGTAACTTTAAAAGGGCTTATTTTTAATCAGGGGACTAAATGGCGTCGATTGTGCGATAAATAAATGAATATTTTTCGAAATACCCGCGAAACATGAAGCGCGAAGGCGGGAAATATGGACGTATTATTCTTTTTTATCGTCGGCACCAAAAGGAGGAAGAAGAGGAACAATAATCCCCGTTTAAAAAAAATAAACAGCCGGGATAAGTGAGCTGTGTGAAAGCGCTTCAGCTTGAAGTTCCAGAAACTCATTACAGGACGGGGAAATACTTTGAATCCCGGCCAAATGGTCTCTTGCCCGATTCTATTTCCTTCTTCTAAATCCCCTTTTTTGTCTCCGTTTTAATAGTCTTCACGAAATCCACCGCCTTTCTAAAATTTCAATTATATACAGGAGGGGGGGGGGGGGGTCCAAAAAAATGTATCCACCCTTCAACAGTCCATAACTCGCAGACCGATTGACCGAGTTGTCTCTCATTTTTGGGTGAAATTGTAGCTTAAAGTCCAACTTAAAGATACCATGACACACTGTAGGCGTTTCCAACTGCAGCACCGACCACTGACTGCACAAAGTGTTCAGTCGGATATTGGCTCTGATACTCATTTCGGCCCGTTGCCGTTTTGAACCTCATTCTAATGTTTTCGGTACTTAAAATACCGTACTTCAAAACTGATGACTTCCTTTCGTCCAATTGCTAAGCCTTGAGCCAGCCACGTCTACTCGACAGTACAACAGGGTACACAACTGACACAACAGAAGAACACTGACTATCCGGCGACTGTGTCATCTGACAAGACGCTACTATAAATACAACACTATAACACTACCGAAAATGGGGACAACTCCGTCAATTAGTTTGCGAGTTATGGGACTTGCAAAACGGTGGATACATTTTTGGACCCCCACCCATATATATAGTATCGGGTTTGCACCCACTTTATTGTGTCGTGCATTTTTCGGTGAAATAGTTATAGGTCCTCTCGACGAATAGTTATAGGCGTGCAATATAAACACTCGAGAATACGCAATATTATAGGTTTGAAGATGCGTAAACGTGCGTAAAAGTGCAGACAAAACGCCCACGTCTCCGTCCGGCGGCGAAATCCGCAATGACTTAGTTTGGCGAACCGATATTTTTCCGCAATGAAAATTCGGGATATCTGAAGACGGCGGTATTGGGACTGATTCGTGAATGAAATTTTGTTAATACTCTAGGTTCTCGTGATGTTGCCGGTCTCCTCTCGCCGGTTCCTGTCTTTCGGCCGCTCGCCATCTTCAGTAGCGCCGTGTGTCAGTCACCGTCTGGCCACTTTGGACCTTTTTTCCTGGGGGCGTCCTCACTGCCCAATGTACTGACAGTGCATGTGAAAGTGACAGTGCAGTGAGGACGCCCCCAGGAAAAAGGTCAAAGTGCCTGACACCGCGCTACTGAAGATGGCGAGCGGCCGAAACCGGTCCAGCAAAAGACCGAACCGGCGAGAGGAGATCGGAAACATCGCGAACCTACGTATTCCAACCCTGCAGACCGAGAAACAGAATTTTTTTTTATCGGGGACCAACTTTTTCGCTTGGTTGATCCTCTCCTCTTTCAATATTCACAACGTATTTCTCAACGAAACTTTGTTCGGAATATCTGTTCCGCGGTCCGCCACTGGGGGATCGGAATACCGTAGATTTAATAGCACAGTTCTACGGCATTGGCTATTGTCAGTTTATCGGATGGACCAATTTTTATTAATGGCCTTTTAATGGAAGTCACCAGCCGAAACCGGCGATCGATCACACACGATCGAGAACATCTCGAGATGATCCGTTATTTCAATCCTCCGCCTTTATCCGGGTCGGCTTTCCAAATTTTCAATACTCGAGCGGACACCTGGGATTTCGGGGGGTTTCTCAATTGCGAAATTCGCCCTCCCGCGCACCCAACGGTGGCCAGACCGATGTGGCGTGCCAAATCTGTCACACGTAGACGACTCCGAGGCCCCTGCGTTTCCGACCGTTTCACTCGAAACGGACTTTCGCAATATTTCGATATGCGCTCTCGAAAATCGGTCCGATGAGCAGCGCATCACTTTCGACGCGATATCGCACCGTATTCGTGACGCTGTTCGACTTATTCGATTGTCCGAAAAATCAATTACCGCCGTAAAAGATTCGATAACAGAAGTGTCACGATTGATATAATTGTTGGAAAGAGAATTGGAAAAAAAAAGAAAAAATCTCTCGGTGAAATTCTCGGAAATTATTGACGCCAATTGGATGGGAAAAAAATAAAATTTTTCCTTATCGTCCAATCCTGTACACGCATAACGTCGTCATCATTTCATAACGACAGGACGAGCTTAGAATTTACAGAGTTGCACTTTGCCAAAGTGACGGCAAAAGTCACGACGACATCCGCTATAGAAGATATCCCCCCGTCAGTTCCCTTGATTCCTTGGAGAAAGCCTGGAATAAATAGTTTAATATACCTGTTTTGTGGTCTGCGAGGGGTTGGAATACAGTAGATGTTTCTGTCTCCTCTCGCCGGGGTTCGGTCTTTTGCTGGACCGGTTTTGCGGCTGCTCGCCATCTTCAGTAGCGCTTTGGATGTTTTTCGGGCATCCTCACCGCACTCCTCTGTCACTTTCACATGTACTCTCATCCGCTATAGAAGATATCCCCCCGTCAGTTCCTTGATTCCTTGGAGAAAGCCTGGAATAAATAGTTTAATATACCTGTTTTGTGGTCTGCGAGGGGTTGGAATACAGTAGATTTCGTGATGTTTCTGTCTCCTCTCGCCGGGGTTCGGTCTTTTGCTGGACCGGTTTTGCGGCTGCTCGCCATCTTCAGTAGCGCTTTGGATGTTTTTCGGGCATCCTCACCGCACTCCTCTGTCACTTTCACATGTACTGTCATCCGCTATAGAAGATATCCCCGTCAGTTCCTTGATTCCTTGGAGAAGCCTGGAATAAATAGGATCGATGTTTCCAGTAGATTTCCCTCGGCCCTGGACATCTGCTCCGCTTTGGATGTTTTCGGGCATCCTCACCGCACTCCTCTGTCACTTTCACAGGTCTCTCCAGCCTCGGTTTTTCGGCCGTTCGCCAACCTCGGTAGAAGAACCACCCCGTGTAACAACGGACGCGTCTACTGAAGACGGTCATTTACGCCATCTTCCGCTTACCTGTTACGCCTCGTACAACTCGCAAACGGTCTTATTATGAACAATGTTCTACATCAGAGCGAATTACAAAATAGCAGACTGTTAAATCCAACACTAATATCCTGAGGTAGTGACTTCACGAAAATATTTCTTCCAGACCGCGGTTTCGGCCGCTGCTCGCCATCTTCAGTAGCTTTTTCAACTTTTGGCACTGTGGACGATTTTAACCACCACAGTGACCAACAAAATTCACTTATTGCGACGCACTATTATCAAATGTTTTTAAAAACCGGTTTGTCAAATACTGTAGGTTCGTGGTGATGTTTCTGTCTCCCCTCGCTGGTCTCTAGACCGGTTCCGGCTGCTCGCCATCTTCAGTAACACCGCTACTGAAGACGGGCCGAGCGGCCGAAACCGGTCTGGCGAAAGACCCGGAACCGGCGACAGGAGACAGAAACACACGAAATCTACGGTAGTAATTCATTGTTTGACATCCAAACTGCCGAAAGTGACAGTAACACCGCTACTGAAGACGGGGGGCGAGCGGCCGAAACCGGTCTAGCGAAAGACCCCGGAACAGGCGGGAGGAGAGACAGGAACAACCTCGCAGACCACAAAACTATATAGGTATTGTTAAACTGATTCGCTGGGAAAGTTACACAGAAGCATTCTTGTTCGGATTAAGCCCTTTCCTCGATTCCACGATCTATCTATCTCGCCAAAAAAAAAGAAAACCTTTCGGAAAAAGGCCCATTTTCGGAAACGATTTTACGAATAAACGAAAAGAGAATCTTATCGCAGTTGCGACGTCACCGACGGTGGCCCTCGACGGGAACAATTAACGAAAATAATATTTCCGACTCTTCGAGCGATTATTACAAAAGGACAGTAGAAAAAAACTGTTTTTAAGAGCGGAAATGGAACAAATAGTCGAAATTGGTCCATCCTGATATATATATATATATATATATATATATATATATATATATATATATGCTGTTTATAGGCCTAAAAATGCGGGATTTGGGCGCAAAATCGGCCCAAAAATGCTGTTTATAGGCGCAAAATCGGTCCAAAAATGCGGTTTTTAGGCTCAAAAATGCTATTTTTAAGGGCAAAATCGCCTCAAAAATACGGTTTTTAGATCCAAAAATGCGGTTTTTAGGCCCAAAAAGCTGTTTTTAAGGGCAAAATCGGCTCAAAAATGCGGTTTTTAGGTTCAAAACGGGCCCGAAAATTCGATTTTTAGGCGGAAAATCAACTAAAAAATTCGGTTTTTAGGCACAAAATAGGCCCAAAAAGCGGTTTTAGGCCCAAAAATACTGTTTTAAGGGCAAAATCGACCCAAAAATTCGGTTTTAGGCGCAAAATCGACCCAAAAATTCGTTTTTAGGCCGCTGCGCTACAATTGAGGAGATAAAAACGCCAAAAAATGAATTTTCTAAGCGCTTCGAGGATTGGAAAAAACGTCGGGACGAGTGTTATAAATAAATATCCGGTGGGGATTACATTGAAGGGGACACAGAATATAGATATTCGTAAATATAATAAATAATTTTTCAAAAAAAAACCCCCCCTAATTCGCGATACTTTTTGAACGCCTGGACCTCTCGAACGGTCCACTCGAAATGGAGTTTCTCGTAAATATAAAATTTCAAAAACACAAATAATCTTCTGTTTACGCTGAAATGAAAAATTGCAAAATCACTGTTTGGGGAAAATTCCATCGGGTCAGATGAGATTATGAGTAATCTCAAGGGGGACGTAATCCCGACTCAGACGTTTTTAATATTTACCACTAAAGGGGGGGATTTGAAAAATTAAAAATCTTGAAAAAAATCTCTTTTTTCGTTTATCTGACAAAAGGCATGTTTTTTATTTGTCCGTCGAACGAAGGTTTTTCTGGAGTATCTCCCTTTGTCCGGTTTCAGTTTTTCACGCGTTTTTCCCCGGATCGAGCGGTTGGTTTTTCACTTATGTTACAGAAAAATTTGTTCGACGTACAAAAGTCGTTTTATCCCAATTGTTTCTAAAAATCTTGTCTTCGGTCGGAAGCCATTCGTGCATCTCGCCATCGTCGGTAGAATTTCGTCAGAAATCTAGACCGTAGACCGTATTTTCCCCGTCTCGAGTATCGGACGGGTATTAAAAAATAACATAACATCGCTGTCTCGAATTTCGTATCTTCAAATTGAGATACGAACACTTTTGTTCGAATGTGAAAAATTGTTCCATTTTTTTTTAATTGAACACTTGTGCAGTAGACGTTATGTTGTGTTGCTGCAAGGAGCTTTAAAAAATCCGAATACAAATATTCTCTTTCGGAAATTTCGTAATAACACGCCGATTCAAATTGCCAAATTAAGTCAAGAATCAAAGATACACAAAGATGCAAATAATTTTTATTTCTTTAAATACAAATATGACATCGATAAAACGATATACAAATGGTGATTGGGGGGCTATTGGCCTTTCTACATGTATATTTATACTTGAATATTATAGTAGTGCAATAAAAACCCTAGAACTTAAGTTACACTCACTTCATTCACTCGCGCACTTTTCACCGCACTTTTGCACTTGCCTCTTGCCACTGGTGACACTGTATACTTGACCGGTCGTACACCGTCATTAGCACTATAATAATACTATAGTGCCCATTAACTGGCGCATTGACCCCATTTTTGGGCCGATTTTGCGCCTAAAAATCGAATTTTCGGTGCCGGTTTTAGACCATAAAACCGCATTTTTGGGCTGAATTCGGGCCTAAAAACAACATTTATTAGCCAATTTAGGGGCTAAAAACGACATTCTTTAACAGATTTTGACCCAAAAAACAACAATTTTTGGCCGATATCGAACCTAAAAGTGACATGTTCTGATTTTAAGGCACAAAAATGCGGTTTTTAGGCCCAAAATCGGCCCAAAACTGCTGTTTATAGGCGCAAAATTCGCACAAAAATTCGGTTTAGAGGCAAAAAAAATGCGGCTTTTAGACGCAAATTAGACCAAAAAACCGGTTTTTAGGCCCAAAAATCCGGTTTTAGTCGCAATATTGGCTCAAAAATCCTGTTTTTAAGGCCAAAAAACCGGTTTCTCGGTCCAATAATGTGGTTTCTAAGCACAAAAAAGGCCCAAGAAATAGGTTTTTAGGCACAAAATCGGCCCAAAAATCCTGTTTTTAGGCCCAAAAATGCAGTTTTAGGTGCAAACTCGGCCCAAAAATCCGGTTGTCGGTTCAATAATGTGGTTGTTAAGCCCAAAAAAGGCCCAAAAAACCGGTTTTTAGACCCAAAAATGCTGTATTTGGGCCCAAAAATGCGGTTTTTAAGCGCAAAATAAGCCCAAAAAACCGGTATTTAGGCACAAAAATGCTGTTTTTAGGCACAAAATCGGCCCAAAATTCTGTTTTTTGGCCGAAAAATTCTGTTTATTGGCACTAAAATCCGGTTATTAGACGCAAAATAGCCCAAAAAACCGGTTTTTAGTCCCAAAAATGCTGTATTTGGGCGCAAAAATGAGGTTTTTTGACGCAAAAATGAGGTTTTTAGGCCCAAAAATGGCACAAAAAAGCTGTTTTTAAGCCCAAAAATGCGTTTTTTAGGCCCAAAAAAGGCCAGAAAAAGCGGTTTTTAGGGACAAAAATGCTGCTTTTAGGTCAAAAAATGCGATTTTGTAGCCCAAAAAAGCGGTTTTTAGGCGCAAAAATGAGGTTTTTTGACGCAAAAATGAGGTTTTTTGACGCAAAAATGAGGTTTTTAGGCCCAAAAATGGCACAAAAAAGCTGTTTTTATGCCCAAAAATGCGGTTTTTAGGCACAAAAAAGGCCAGAAAAAGCGGTTTCTAGGAACAAAAATGCTGCTTTTAGATCAAAAAATGCGATTTTGTAGCCCAAAAATGCCGTTTTTAGGCGCAAAAATGAGGTTTTTTGACGCAAAAATGAGGTTTTTTGACGCAAAAATGAGGTTTTTAGGCCCAAAAATGGCACAGAAAAGCTGTTTTTTAACCCGAAAATGCGGTTTTTAGGCCCAAAAAAGGACAGAAAAAGCGGTTTTTAGGGACAAAAATGCTGCTTTTAGGTCAAAAAATGCGATTTTGTAGCCCAAAAAAGCGGTTTTTAGGCGCAAAAATGAGGTTTTTTGACGCAAAAATGAGGTTTTTTGACGCAAAAATGAGGTTTTTTGACGCAAAAATGAGGTTTTTAGGCCCAAAAATGGCACAAAAAAGCTGTTTTCAAAAAAAACATTTTAGGCACAAAAAGGCCAGAAAAAGCGGTTTTAGGGACAAAATGCTGCTTTAGGTCAAAAATGCGATTTTGTAGCCAAAAAGCGGTTTTAGGCGCAAAATGAGGTTTTGACGCAAAATGAGGTTTTGACGCAAAAATGAGGTTTTAGGCCCAAAATGGCACAAAAAAGCTGTTTTTAGCCCAAAAATGCGGTTTTAGGCAAAATGCTGCTTTTAGATCAAAAATGCGATTTTAAAAAAGCGGTTTTAGGCGCAAAAATGAGGTTTTGACGCAAAAATGAGGTTTTAGGCCCAAAATGGCAAAAAGCTGTTTTTAACCGAAAATGCGGTTTTAGGCCAAAAAGGACAGAAAAGCGGTTTTAGGACAAAAATGCTGCTTTTTAGGTCAAAAATGCGATTTTTAGCCAAAAGCGGTTTTAGGCGCAAAATGAGGTTTTTGGACGCAAAAATGAGGTTTTGACGCAAAAATGAGGTTTAGGCCCAAAATGGCACAAAAAGCTGTTTTAAGCCCAAAAATGCGGTTTTAGGCCCAAAAGGCCAGAAAAAGCGGTTTTAGGGACAAAATGCTGCTTTTTAGGTCAAAAATGCGATTTTGTAGCCCAAAAAGCGGTTTTAGGCGCAAAAATGAGGTTTTGACGCAAAAATGAGGTTTTACGCAAAAATGTTTTGGCCCAAAATGGCACAAAAAGCTGTTTTAAGCCAAAATGCTTTAGGCACAAAAAGGCCAGAAAACGGTTTTAGGCACAAAAATGCTGTTTTAGGCAAAAAAGAAAAAAGCGGAGGCGCAAAATGAGGTTTTGACGCAAAAATTTTTAGGCCCAAAATCACAAAAAGCAGTTTTCTGTTTTTTAGGAAAAAAATGAAAATTTTCGATTTTAGCTTTTAGGCTAGGGCCAAAATCACAAATTGTTTTTTGAAAAATCGAAAATTTTTTAGACGACATTTTTAAAAAAAAATTTTCGATTTTTAGCACAAGTGTAACTCACTTTTGTACACTTGTGGTGGGAATATGGGCAAATTCTGACGACATTTTTGAAAAATCGAAAATTTTCGATTTTTAGCTCTCCTTTAGGGGCAAGTGTAACTCACTTTTGTACACTTGTGGTGGGAATGGAACTGATTTTGAAAAATCGGATTTTTAGCTCTCCTTTAGGGGCAATCACTTTGTACTTTTTGTGGTGGGACGACACATTTTTGAAAAATCGAAAATTTTCGATTTTTAGCTCTCCTTTAGGGGCAAGTGTAACTCACTTTTGTACACTTGTGGTGGGAATATGGGCAAATTCTGACGACATTTTGAAAAATCGAAAATTTTCGATTTTTAGCTCTCCTTTAGGGGCAAGTGTAACTCACTTTTGTACACTTGTGGTGGGAATATGGGCAAATTCTGACGACATTTTGAAAAATCGAAAATTTTCGATTTTTAGCTCTCCTTTAGGGGCAAGTGTAACTCACTTTTGTACACTTGTGTGTGAATATGGGCAAATTCTGACGACATTTTTGAAAAATCGAAAATTTTCGATTTTAGCTCTCTTTACAAGGGGCAAGTGTAACTCACTTTTGTACACTTGTGGTGGGAATATGGGCAAATTCTGACGACATTTTTGAAAAATCGAAAATTTTCGATTTTTTAGCTCTCCTTTTAGGGGCAAGTGTAACTCACTTTTGTACACTTGTGGTGTGAATATGGGCAAATTCTGACGACATTTTTGAAAAATCGAAAATTTTCGATTTTTAGCTCTCCTTTTAGGGGCAAGTGTAACTCACTTTTGTACACTTGTGGTGGGAATATGGGCAAATTCTGACGACATTTTGAAAAATCGAAAATTTTCGATTTTTAGCTCTCCTTTAGGGGCAAGTGTAACTCACTTTTGTACACTTGTGGTGGGAATATGGGCAAATTCTGACGACATTTTTGAAAAATCGAAAATTTTCGATTTTTAGCTCTCCTTTAGGGGCAAGTGTAACTCACTTTTGTACACTTGTGGTGGGAATATGGGCAAATTCTGACGACATTTTGAAAAATCGAAAATTTTCGATTTTTAGCTCTCCTTTAGGGGCAAGTGTAACTCACTTTTGTACACTTGTGGTGGAATGGGCAAATTCTGACGACATTTTGAAAAATCGAAAATTTTCGATTTTTTAAAAGTGTAACTCGTACACTTGTGGTGAATATGGGCAAATTCTGACGATTTTTGAAAAATCGAAAATTTTCGATTTTTAGCTCTCCTTTCACTTTGTACACTTGGTGTGGCAGACGACATTTTTGAAAAAAAATTTTCGATTTTTAGCAAGTGTAACTCACTTTTGTACACTTGTGGTGGGAATATGGGCAAATTCTGACGACATTTTGAAAAATCGAAAATTTTCGATTTTTAGCTCTCTTTAGGGGCAAGTGTAACTCACTTTTGTACACTTGTGGTGGGAATATGGGCAAATTCTGACGACATTTTTGAAAAATCGAAAATTTTCGATTTTTAGCGACTTTTGTAAAGGGGCAAGTGTAACTCACTTTTGTACACTTGTGGTGGTACAAATTCTGACGACATTTTGAAAAATCGAGGCTCTCCAGGGGCAAGTGGGGGGCAAGTGTGGTGGGAATATGGGCAAATTCTGACGACATTTTTGAAAAATCGAAAATTTTCGATTTTTAGCTCTTTTAGGAAAGTGTAACTCACTGTACACTTGTGGTGGGAATATGGGCAAATTCTGACGACATTTTTGAAAAATCGAAAATTTTCGATTTTTAGCTCTCTTACTACAGGGGCAAGTGTAACTCACTTTTGTACACTTGTGGTGGGAATATGGGCAAATTCTGACGACATTTTGAAAAATCGAAAATTTTCGATTTTTAGCTCTCCAAAGTGTAACTCACTTTTGTACACTTGTGGTGGAATATGGTAAATTCTGACGACATTTTTGAAAAATCGAAAATTTTCGATTTTTAGCTCTCTTTAAGGGGCTGTAACTCTCAACACTTGGGTGGAATATGGGCAAATTCTGACGACATGAAAAATAAAATTTTCTTTTTAGCTCTCACACAAGGGCAAGTTTCACTTTTGTACACTTGTGGTGTGAATATGGGCAAATTCTGACGACATTTTGAAAAATCGAAAATTTTCGATTTTTAGCTCTCCTTTTAGGCAAGTGTAACTCACTTTTGTACACTTGTAATTGGTGTGAATATGGGCAAATTCTGACGACATTTTTGAAAAATCGAAAATTTTCGATTTTTAGCTCTCCTTACAAGGGTACACTTGTGGTGGGAATATGGGCAAATTCTGACGACATTTTTGAAAAAATCTTTTCGATTTTTTAGCTCTCCTTGTTCACTTGTGAATATGGGCAAATTCTGACGACATTTTGAAAAATCGAAAATTTTCGATTTTTAGCTCTCCTTTTATTCTCCTTTAGGGCAAGTATTTTGTGGTGTGTACACTTGTGGTGTGAATATGGGCAAATTCTGACGACATTTTGAAAAATCGAAAATTTTTCGATTTTTAGCTCTCTTTAGGGGCAAGTGTAATTTTTGTAACTCACTTCCACTTGTGCTAACTTTAGGATTTTGGCAAGTGTAACTCACTTTTGTACACTTGTGGTGTGAATATGGGCAAATTCTGACGACATTTTTGAAAATCGAAAATTTTCGATTTTTAGCAAGGGCAAGTGTAACTCACTTTGTACACTTGTGGTGAATATGGGCAAATTCTGACGATTTTGAAAAATCGAAAATTTTCGATTTTTAGCTCTTTACAGGGCAAGTGTAACTCCTTTTGTACACTTGTGGTGGAATATGGGCAAATTCTGACGACATTTTTGAAAAATCGAAAATTTTCGATTTTTAGCTCTCCTTACAGGGGCAAGTAACTCACTTTGTACACTTGTGGTGGGAATATGGGCAAATTCTGACGACATTTTTTGAAAAATCGAAATTTTCGATTTTTAGCTCTCTTTAGGGAAAAGTGTAACTCACTTTTGTACACTTGTGGTGTGAATATGGGCAAATTCTGACGACATTTTGAAAAATCGAAAAAATTTTCGATTTTTAGCTCTCACTTTAGGCAAAGTGTAACTCACTTTTGTACACTTGTGGTGGGAATATGGGCAAATTCTGACGACATTTTTTGAAAATTTTCGATTTTAGCTCTTAGAGCAAGTGTAACTCTTTTGTACACTTGTGGTGGGAATATGGAAGCAAATTCTGACGACATTTTGAACAATCAGAAAATTTTCGATTTTTTAGCTCTCCCAGGGGCAAGTGTAACTCACTTTTGTGTACTTGTGGTGGGAATATGGGCAAATTCTGACGACATTTTGAAAAATCGAAAATTTTCGATTTTTAGCTACAGCTCGAGACAGAAGTGTAACTCACTTTTGTATTGTTGTGGTGTGAATAGGCAAATTCTGACGACATTTTGAAAAATCGAAAATTTTCGATTTTTAGCTACAGCTCGAGACAGAAGTGTAACTCACTTTTGTATTGTTGTGGTGTGAATAGGCAAATTCTGACGACATTTTGAAAAATCGAAAATTTTCGATTTTTAGCTCTCTGGGGGCAAGTGTAACTCACTTTTGTACACTTGTGTGTGGGTGGGATATGAAGACAAATTCTGTGACGAAAATCGAAATTTTCGGCTCTCCAGGGGCAACAAGTAATCACTTTTTGTACACTTGTGGTGGAATATGGGCAAATTCTGACGACATTTTGAAAAATCGAAAATTTTCGATTTTTAGCTCTCCTTTAGGCAACCAACTCACTTTTTACACCCATTGGTGGAGAATATGGCAAATTCTGACGACATTTTTGAAAAATCGAAAATTTCGATTTTTTAGCTCTCTACAGGGGCAAGTGTAACTCACTTTTTGTACACTTGTGGTAGGAATATAGGCAAATTCTGACGACATTTTGAAAAATCGAAAATTTTCGATTTTTAGCTCTCCTTTAGGGCAAGTGTAACTCACTTTTGTACACTTGTGGTGGTGAATATGGGCAAATTCTGACGACATTTTGAAAATCGAAAATTTTCGATTTTTTAGCTCTCTCACAGAGGTGTAACTCACTTTTTATTTTACTTGTGGTGTGAATATATGGGCAAATTCTGACGACATTTTGAAAAATCGAAAATTTTCGATTTTTAGCTCTCAGGGCAAGTGTAACTCTTTTGTACACTTGTGGGTGAATAGACAAATTCTGACGACATTTTTGAAAATCGAAAATTTTCGATCTCTCTTTTAGGGGCAAGTGTAACTCACTTTTGTACACTTGTGGTGTGAATATGGGCAAATTCTGACGACATTTTGAAAAATCGAAAATTTTCGATTTTTAGCTCTCAAAAACTCACACTTTTGTACACTTGTGGTGAATATGGGCAAATTCTGACGACATTTTGAAAAATCGAAAATTTTCGATTTTTAGCTCTCCTTTTAGGGGCAAGTGTAACTCACTTTTGTACACTTGTGGTGGGAATATGGGCAAATTCTGACGACATTTTTGAAAAATCGAAAATTTTCGATTTTTAGCTCTCCTTTTAGGGGCAAGTGTAACTCACTTTTGTACACTTGTGGTGGTGAATATGGGCAAATTCTGACGACATTTGAAAAATTTGAAAATTTTCGATTTTTAGCTCTTAACTCACTTTTGGCCACTCACTTGTGTGGTGGAATTGGGCAAATTCGACGACATTTTTGAAAAATCGAAAATTTTCGATTTTTAGCTCTTACGGGGGTTTAACTCACTTTGGCACTTGTTGGTGTGATATGGGCAAATTCTGACGACATTTTGAAAAATCGAAAATTTTTCGATTTTTAGCTCTCTGGGGGCAAGTGTAACTCACTTTGTACACTTGTGGTGGGAATATGGGCAAATTCTGACGACATTTTTTGAAAAATCGAAAATTTTCGATTTTTTAGCTCTCCTTTTAGGGGCAAGTGTAACTCACTTTTGTACACTTGTGGTGTGAATATGGGCAAATTCTGACGACATTTTTGAAAAATCGAAAATTTTCGATTTTTAGCTCTCCTTTTAGGGGCAAGTGTAACTCACTTTTGTACACTTGTGGTGGGAATATGGGCAAATTCTGACGACATTTTTGAAAAATCGAAAATTTTCGATTTTTTAGCTCTCCAGGGGCCAAGTGTAACTCACTTTGTACACTTGTGGTGGAATATGGGCAAATTCTGACGACATTTTGAAAAATCGAAAATTTTCGATTTTTAGCTCTCCTTTTAGGGGCAAGTGTAACTCACTTTTGTACACTTGTGGTGTGAATATGGGCAAATTCTGACGACATTTTTGAAAAATCGAAAATTTTCGTTTTTTTAGCTCTCCTTTTAGGGGCAAGTGTAACTCACTTTTGTACACTTGTGGTGGGAATATGGGCAAATTCTGACGACATTTTTGAAAAATCGAAAATTTTCGTTTTTTTAGCTCTCCTTTTAGGGGCAAGTGTAACTCACTTTTGTACACTTGTGGTGGGAATATGGGCAAATTCTGACGACATTTTTGAAAAATCGAAAATTTTCGATTTTTTAGCTCTCTCTACAGGGGCAGTGTAACTCACTTTTATTGTACACTTGTGGTGGGAATGGGCAAATTCTGACGACATTTTTGAAAAATCGAAAATTTTCGATTTTTTTAGCTCTCAGGGCAAGTGTAACTCACTTTTGTACACTTGTGGTGTGAATATGGGCAAATTCTGACGACATTTTTGAAAAATCAATTTTCGATTTTTAGCTCTCCCCAAGGGGGCAAAGTGTAACTCACTTTTGTACACTTTGGTGGGAGTGGGCAAATTCTGACGACATTTTGAAAAATCGAAAATTTTCGATTTTTAGCTCTCCTTTAGGGGCAAGTGTAACTCACTTTTTGTACACCCTTGTGGTGGGAATATGGGCAAATTCTGACGACATTTTTGAAAAATCGAAAATTTTCGATTTTTTAGCTCTCCTTTTAGGGGCAAGTGTAACTCACTTTTGTACACTTGTGGTGGGAATATGGGCAAATTCTGACGACATTTTTGAAAAATCGAAAATTTTCGATTTTTTAGCTCCTTTAGGGCAAGTGTAACTCACTTTTGTACACTTGTGGTGGGAATATGGGCAAATTCTGACGACATTTTTGAAAATCGAAAATTTTCGATTTTTAGCTCTCCTTTAGGGCAAGTGTAACTCACTTTTGTACACTTGTGGTGTGAATATGGGCAAATTCTGACGACATTTTTGAAAAATCGAAAATTTTCGATTTTTTAGCTCTCCTTTTAGGGGCAAGTGTAACTCACTTTTGTACACTTGTGGACCCAATATGAGCAAAATCAAGGGACTTTTTTGAAATTTCAAAAATTTTCTATTTTCGCGTCTAAAAATTGAAAGCACCATTTTTGGGTCTAAAATCGGCATTTTCTGGGCGATTTTTCACCTAAAAAACTCATTTTTATGCTTAAAAACCGCATTTTGTGGCCGACTTTGTGCTTAAAAACCCCATTTTTGGGCCAATCCTGCACCTAAAAACCCATTTCTGGGCCCCAAAACACCATTTTTTGGCCAATTTTGCGTCTAAAAACCCCATTCTTGGGTCTAAAATCGGCATTTTCTGTGCGATTTTTCGCCTAAAAATACCATTTTTATGCTTAAAAACCGCATTTTGTGGCCGACTTTGTGCCTAAAAACCCCACTTTTGGGCCAATCCTGCACCTAAAAACCCATTTCTGGGCCCCAAAACACCATTTTTTGGCCAATTTTGCGTCTAAAAACCCCATTCTTGGGTCTAAAATCGGCATTTTCTGGGCGATTTTTCGCCTAAAAGACCCATTTTTATGCTTAAAAACCGCATTTTGTGGCCGATTTTGTGCTGAGAAACCCCATTTTTGGGCCAATCCTGCACCTAAAAACCCCATTTCTGGGCCCCAAAACCCATTTCTGTTAAACCCCATTTTGGCCAATCTTGCGTAAAACCCCATTTTTGGCCAATTTGCGACCATTTGGACCCTAGAAACTGCATTTTTGGCCAATCTTGCGCGAAAAACATTTTGGGCCAATTTCGTTCTTAAAAGACCCCATTTGTGGTCTAAAACAGCATTTTGGGCTATTTTGCGTTTAAAAATCAATTTTTGGGCAATTTGCGCTAAAACCCCATTTGTGGCCAAAAACGGCCTTTTGGACTAATTTGAGTCTAAAAACCCCATTTTTAGCCAATTTTGCGCCTAAAAACTCTATTTTGAGCCGATTTTCGCCTAAAAACCCCATTTGTGACCTAAAAACGGCCTTTTGGGCTAATATTGCGTCTAAAAACCCCACTTTTTGGCCCATTTTGCGCGTAAAAACCCCATTTTTGGGCCGATTTTTCGCCTAAAAACCCCATTTGTGACCTAAAAACGGTATTTTTGGGCTAATTTTGCGTCTAAAAGCCCCATTTTTTGGCCAATCTTGCGTCTAAAAACCCAATTTTCGGGTCTAGTAACCGCATTTTTTGGCCAATTTTACGCCTAAAAACCATATTTTTGGACCGATTTTGCGCCTAAAACCCGCATTCTCTAGCCGATTTTGCTTTCAAATCAAAATATTTACAATCGTAAATATGTTGTTGCTAATATGTTGTTGTATGTTGTAGGTTCTGGTGTTCGAGGGCTACTTCGAGGAGGCCCTCGACGAATTCCCCGGATGTCGGAAGATGGTGCGAAAGTGCAAGATTTATTTCTATCTCGAGGACGGCACTGTCAAAGTCACCGAATATCAGGTTCGGAACAGCGGACTTACCCAAGGTAAAAGTTTTTTTTGTACAAAACCCGGTGGTGGGACGTCGTCAATCCATTCGGCCACTCGCCGTCTTCAGTAGCGCTGTGTCAGTCACCGTTGGCACTTTGGGGGATGTTTTTCGGGCGTCCTACACTGAAGATGGCGAGCGGCCGAAACCGGTCTAGCAAAAGACCGAACCAGGGAGAGGAGACAGAAACACCACAAATCTACAGTGTTTTAATAGTTGCAATATAATAGTAAAAGCTGTTATTTGATAATAGTTCAATTAACCGAATAATTACTTAGGAACCGGACAAAGATTCTAGATTTCAGGAATCGGTACCAATTTAGCTGTAGACAAAAAGCTCGTTCTAAATCAATCTGTATCGTCTGTTAATTAGCTTGTTTTTTAGCTATCTTATCAACAATAGCTGTCCTAGTATTCTGAGAATAATAACAGGTCGAAACCGAGGACAGGAACTCCAAACTCAAGGTCGTTCTAGTTTCCGGCCGGGAACTCGTCGAATGTTTTCGTTCAACGTACGTCATTTTTGGGCCTAAAACCCGCATTTTTGCGCCTAAAATCGCATTTTAGAGCCTAAAAATGAAATTTGTGGACCTAAAAACCGCATTTTAGGGCCCTTTTTGCGCCTACAAACCTCATTTTTGTCCCTAAAACCGCATTTTTGGGTCAATTTAGCGCCTAAAAACAGCATTTTGGGGTCTAAAAATCACATTTTGGACCTAAAACCGCATTTAGGCCTAAAGATCACATTTAGGGCCGTTTGCACCTAAAAACCTCATTTCCCTAGAACCGCATTTTGGCCCGATTTTGCGACTCATTCTTGAGCCTAAAATCCGCATTTTAGAATAGATTTTTGGCCCAATAACAGCTGTTTTAGCCGATTTACGCCTAAAAACATCGCTTTTAGGTCCCAATAACATTTTGCGTCTAAAACCGCATTTTTGGGCCTATTTTGCGCCTTAAAACCTAATTTTTGGGCTAAAACAGCATTTATGGCCTAAAATCGAATTTTAGGGCCTAAAACCGCATTTTGGGCCTAAAACAGCATTTTAGGGCCTAAAAATCGCATTTTGCGCCTAAAAAACTATGCATTTGGGCCCTAAAATACGCAAATTGATCCTAAACCCTATTTTAGGGTCGATTTTCGTCTAATAATCCCGTTTTTAGTCGATTTTCGTCCTAATAACCGCTGTTTTAGTCGATTTTGCGACTAAAAACCGCACTTTAGGGTCGTCCATTTTGGACCTAAAACCGCATTTTGGGGCCGTTTTTGCCTAAAACTTCATTTTCGGGCCTAAAACCGCATTTTGCCGAGTTTTCCTATAAAACGTCATTTTGGGCCTAAAACCCGCATTTTGCGCCCAGAACTCGCATTTTCGGGCCTAAAAACCGCATTTTGACCGAGTTTTTTACTAAAACGTCATTTTGGGCCTAAACCCGCATTTGCGCCCAAAACTCGATTGTGGGCTAAAATTACATTTTGGACCTCAAAACCATTCTAGGGCCGTTTTGCACCGAAAACCGCAATTTTCGGGCTGACTTTTGAAATTCCCAAAATAAATAGACAAACTAATAGACAACTGTACTCTGGCCTCTAATTTCAGGCTGCCTTGTATCGCGCCAAAGGATCAGATTTCCGAGGGGCGCCGACCCGGACGACTGCTACGACATACTCGATTTCAATATCGGCAAGCGTTTGGAACTGTTCGGCAAACTGTTCCTGTTGGCCGACTGCGATCAGTTCACCAGGACGTTCCTCAACAGGCTGGGCATAGCCGTCCCACAACCGTTGCCGATTCCGGACGATCCCTATATTGCGTTCAGACAGTCGGTGAGTGCGGGGAATTCGGTGTCCACTCTGTCGGGGGTTTTGCGTCTCGCCGTCTTCAGTAGCCACTTCGGGACGCTGGGCAGGCATCCGCCGGTCGGCACTTTCCTGTACTCCTCGGCATTCTCCCGTTCGTCCCGTATTAGAGAATATTTTTACCGATTCAATTAAACGATATATATATATATTTCAAGTACTCGATATCGAAAGACAGGAATTGAAGGCCGGCCGGCCCTTGGCGCAGTACGGAGCGATTCTGGCCGCGTTGAAAAAGTAATTTCGGTTCAAAATACCCGTTTTCGTGGCCAACGTCACAACTGTACAAGTGGCACAGGTGAGGACGCCCGAAAAAAAGTGCCGAATCTGACTACTGAAGATGGCGAGCGGCCGAAAGTGCGGTCCGGCGTAAGACCGAACCGGCGAGACGGTAGACGGACATACACGAAATTTACAAATGCGATTGCAGGCCGACTGTATATAATTCTTTCGGAAAATTCTGAATTTTCCTCCGCTCTATATTTTGAGACGGAATCGACGAGCGGAGGTTTCAGGGCGAGAGCTCCGGGCGTTCCTGGCACTTTCACGGCACTTTTCACGGAGTCGCCACGAACTTTTTTTTTTAATTTTCAACAATCCAACTCTACAGTTATATTTTTCACGTGTCCGTCTATCGTTAAAGAAGAAACCACAGGGGCTTTTTGACGCGATTTAAATAAAATACCGTCCGAGGTGATCTCTCTCTCTCTCTCTCTGTCTCTGGGCCTCCGGGGATGATGGGGAAATTGAACTTGAGGAACCGGAATTCTGTGAGAGGTCGTGGTTGGAAACAAAGCCCGGGGGCGTTAAGGATTTTTGACTAGGAATCTGCGGACGAGTTGGATGTCTCGGCGGAAAACCATCATAGCTCTATAACGATCGGACAATGTGGATATTTCCCCGACGTTTTCCACTATCCTTTTGCTCGCCTACCACGAGGAAAACTGTCACCGAAACCGCGCTGTCCGCGAGTTTAAATTGCTCCGAGGTAAAACCGCAGTCGCTATAACTCGGCGCAAATTTACGATCATTTTTACGGGGATGTTTTTAATAGTGTCCTCCAGCAAAACCCGAGAAGACCTTCCGGCGACTATTTCATTTTTCCCCCACCCCTGTTTCAGACCCTGGACAGAATTCCCGTCAAAACGGTACGGCTGCGAGAAACGACAAGCTGAAGAAGTTCCTCGCCCTGGACGGTATGATACTCGTTCGACGGCTACTGGGACGACAGGCAGACCCGGTACGGCTACATGCACCTCGTCCAACTGCTCTATTTCCTCGCCGACGATACCGTCCAGATAAGGGACGTCACAGAGAAGGGAAGGCCGTCGACTATAGTCAGGAGGTGTAGGCTGTCCAAGGTAAGACGGGGGGATAAATTTTTCGATCAAATGGCGGTGACGATTCATCGCTCAGTTTTGCATTGTTTCAATTCTTGAAAACTGTTCCCGGATGTCTCGCCGATTTTCCGGGAGATAAGGGCCAGGACACCAGGCGTTTCGATTACGATTCAAAGACCTATAATATATATTCACCGATACTTTTCCCGAAAATTTTCCATTCCCTCTCGAGGAACTCCTTATCCAAAATACGTCTTATCAAATTGTCGATTATTTTTCGGGTACAACTGATATTTTACGAATACAAAACTTTTATTCAGTTCCTGACAACCGATTTTTCCCAACAACGATCGATTTTGTCTGCGGTGCAAATTTGCGAATGAGGGGGTTGTTGCTTTTTGCCAGTTTTATCGATATTCGGATCAATTTTGAAATTGTTCCAACGTACGTCCATTCAACTGTACTAATTTCACTGATCTCTGCACAGGTAATGTTGTAAAAACCCTATTCAAACGGATACTTGACCCGTAACTTAGACGTAATAAAATTGTGTTTCTACGGGCTTGATACCGACCGGTATCAAAGGCCATTGAGTAAAGTTATTTCGTTTCCCCCGTTTTTCATTTAAGCGATACTCGTTGTGATATACTGGAAAAGTATTGTTATTTGTCGGAAAAATATTTCCAGCAACCGCCCTATTTCAAATATATATATATATATATATATATATATATATATATATATATATATATATATATATTGGGTTGGCAACTAAGTAATTGCGGATATACATAACAACAAAATGTTGTACATATTTTTAAGTGCGTCTTTGCACGGATAAGCCGTAGACGGTTTCCTGGTGCATCGTTCGGCTTCCGGCTACGTTGATCCCAAATCAATAATAGCGGCCTTTTATTCGGTCATCGTCGACCTCCACCGGACGTCCTCAGGAGCGCCGCTGCTCCTCCTCCTCCTCGTCTTTTAATAGGAAAAAATCAAGATTCTTCGATGCTTTTATTATTCGGTCCTTTCTGTGAAACGTGTTCGGTATCAAAATTACATTACGAAGCGTTAAAAGGTGATAGGCGGTTGGCGAAATTCCGGTCGGGGGATATTTTTCGTCGGAAGACGAGGAGCGCTCCTGAGGACGTCCGGGTGGAGGTCGACGACCGAATTAAGGTCACAGTTCAATACTGGGACATTGAAGAGAAGCTTATGTTGACGGACACTTGTGTCGGTGGTAATTGCCGACCCGATATTCGCGCGGGTTGTACTTTCGGTACTTCGGATATTTTTTTTTTTTTTGGGGTGGTGGGCATCCTCACTGCACTGTCACGCCCTGTACTCAGACTGTGACAGTACAACGTGACAGCGCTGTGAGGAGGAGTTACAGGGAAAGTATCGTACGGGTGACTACTGAAGATGGCGAGCCGCCGAAACGTAAGGACGCCGAAAATATATTTCAGAGTGGGTTACCTGTTCCAGGATTCTTCGGAGGGCGGTTGGAGGCGGGTCGGCGGCGACGCGGACGTCACCCTGTTGAACGTGGTCGGTCCGACGACTGCCAGGAGCAGGTACCTGGTGGACTGCCGCTCTCCGGAAGACGCCGCCGCCCCCCCGAAGACCGGCTCCGGGTACGTCACCGACGCCGATCTGACCGTCGGCGCGGTCGTCGACGCCTACGGCAGGAAGATCGTGCTGACAGACTGCGACCAGTTCACTAGACGCTATTACGCCCTCAACTACGGAATTGGTGAGTACCGGCCCGTATATTTATATCCAATTATCCAATCCATCTTCCATACGACAGTGGTCCAATCCCCGGTACCCGACTGAAAAGTACATCAAAACTGACAATATATAAAGCTGTACTGACACCGACACAAGGGAATAGAACTATGATGGGTTCAGCCAAGAAATCCAAAAGTCCTTCCAGTACCATCCTTAATGCTCCCCACGGGGTGTATGTTTCTAACCGAACAATCCATAATTGACCTCAACATACCCCGACCGAGTCCAGTTCCTTAAATTCCATTCCAGCCTCTCTCCAGATCCAAATCCACTCCTGGAGGACTTCCAGTTGGCCGGATACAGCTCCCAAAGTACCGTCGCTGGACGGCCCCTCTTTATCGCCGATCGAACAAACCGCAATTCTACCTATAACTGGCAGGTATACAGTTATAGAATAAATAAAGTTAAAAAAAAAAAATCACCGAATATAATTATAAACGTTGTAGCTGTCGGGGGGGGGAGTTGTGACCGGACGACTTCGGTAGAAAACACAACCTTTATTAAGCCTAATTTACGGGTCAAGTATCCGTTTGAATAGGGTTTTTTTTACAACATTACCTGTGCAGAGATCAGTGAAATTAGTACAGTTGAATGGACGTACGTTGGAACAATTTCAAAATTACCCCGAATATCGATAAAAACTGGCAAAAAAGCAACCCCCCCCCCACTCATTCGCAAATTTGCACCGCAGACAAAATCGATCGTTGTTGGGAAAAAATCGGTTGTAGGGAACTGAATAAAAGTTTTGTATTCGGAAAATATTAGTTGTACCAAATATTAGTAATCGACAATTTGATAAGACGTATTTTTGCTTGAGGGGAGTTCCTCGAGAGGGGGAATGGAAAATTAGCCGGAAAAGTATCGGTGAATATATATTATAGAGTGGATTGACAATTAAAGTTTCACTTTTTTTAGCAAAATAAAAATTAATTCCCAAGTCAAAACGCCGGATTACTTTTGGTACCCCCAATATTGTAGTTCAAAATAAATAAGCTCGATATGTTAAAACAGTTAAAAAATCCTTTATTATCCTCAATAACAAATGTTTCGTGTAACATAACATTATATTATCTGCACTCTCGTTACATATTATACGTAGTGCATTCCGACAGTGGGTCTATTTAGGTGTTCATGATCTTCGTGACTAGCATCCTGAAATAAATATTTTGTTATATGACGCTGACGACAACAATTAAATAAATAGTTTTATCCCGAATAGAATCCGTATACATTTATATATACATACAGATAGGTGGAGACGCAAATCGTCGCCTAAGCTTATGCTACTAATAAATAGTCATAATAATTACAGTATTTAACAATACCTGTTTTTGGTGGTCCGCGAGTGGTTGGAGAATACCGTAGATTTCGCGTAGGTCCCATCTCGCCGTTTCGGTCATCCGCCAGACCGGTTTTTCGGGGCCGCCGCTCGCCCCCGTCTTCAGTAGCGCTGTGTGTTGTCGGTCACTTTCGGCACTTTGTGTATGGCTTTTTCGTAGTAGTCCAGTCGGAGAAACGTCCAAAGTGCCCGAAGACAGTGACTGAAGACACACAGCGCTACTGAAGACGGGGCGAGCGGCGGCGGCCCCGAAACACCGGTCTGGCGGATGACCGAAACGGGGCGAGAGAGAGAGAGAGAGAGAGAGAGAGAGAGAGACGCCACAAAACCGACGGTATTCGCAATTACAATTTGACAGAATGACAGAATAAATAATTAGGTAAGGGTTTTTTATTTATTTATTTTTTTTTTTTGGAGGAGGGCTTGGAATTATCACCACTTTCTTCGAGACGGACGCCTAAATCTAAAATCAGTAACTAAAATAGTCATAATAATATAACTGACGATGGCGGAAAGCCGAAATGGGTACGGCGCGAAAAAAGTCGAAGAGAAGTAAAAAATAATCGAAAATACGCGCTAAAATAAACGTTTTTTTTTTCAGAGATCGACTCAGTCGTTTTAAAACGAATTTGGGGAGTAACGACCCAGTCATAATTCACTTCTTACACGACTAATATTTATCGATATTTCGGGTCCTCCGTGAATTGACGATAGTCTAGGGCGATATTACGCCGATTCCATATTTTTATACGTTTCCTGTACGGTGGCCAGCGGCGGCTGTTGTTGTTCCCCCTTCTTCCTGTTCAGTTTGGTCTGTATCTCCTGGAGCGATTTGCCCTTCGTCTCGATGACGACGGTCAGCGTGAAGACGATGTTGAGGAAGGATACGATGCAGTAGATGACGAAATTGACGTACATTCCGGCGCCGTCGTCCAACGGCTGGTATATCTTGTTGACGACGAACGAGCTCAACGCCATTATAATTGTTGTGACGCCTGAGGCGACGCCCTTCACCTGGCTGGGGAATATCTCGCCCTTGATTGTGGTGACGATCGGTCCGAGGCCGACGCTGTAGGAGGCGCCGTAGACGACGAAACAGGCGAACGGCGCCCAAGCGAGCGGCACATGCCGGTGGCCCTTCTTGTAGGCGTCGTAGTGGTAGGCGAACCAGACGGCCGCCAGGCAGGTGGCTATACACGCACCGATGGACGAGATCACCAGCAGGGTCTTGCGGGTGAACTTGTCCGCCAGGAACTGGGACGAGAAGCCGAACACTATCCAGACAACGCAGACTATCATGACGCACTCGTCCGGCCGCAGAGGTCCGACCGCCCCGTCCGGCAGGGTCGTCGAACCGTACGCCATCATAGTGCCGATACCGGAGAACCTCTGGAATATCGACAGCACGCTGACTATCAGGAAAGCCTTCATAGTCGGCTTGTTGAATATGAGCTGTTTGATGTTCTTCTTCTTTTCCCTCTGCTTCAGTATATACGAGTTGATCTGTTGCACCTCCTTGTCTATGTCGGCGTCCGGGTCCCTCAGCCACCTGAGCGCCTTCTCGGCACCCACTGTGTCGTTCCTCATGATGCAGTAGTAGGGCGATTCGGGCACGAACGGGAACAGTACGAAAAATACGAGCGGGAAAAGGAACGAGACGATGGCCAACACCTGGTAGGAGACGTACGGCCCGACGACGTACTCGACCATGACGCCGACGTAGATGAGTGTCTGGAAATTCGTGCTTATCGAGCCCCTGATGGCCGGTTCGGCTATTTCGCCCAAGTAGATCGGTATCACCGTATAGGAGATGCCCAGCCAGAGGCCCTGCAGGAAGCGGGCCACGTAGAGGCCGGCCGAATTCTCGACGAACCAGATGATCAGCCAGGAGACGAACGGGAAGAGGTTGAGCACGAGGAGGGAGGTCTTGCGCCCGATTACGTCCATCAGGTAGCCGGTCGGTACAGGGCTGAGTATGTTGCCGAAGTACATGACGGCCACCATCCAGGAGAGTTCAGTAGGGCTGACTTTGAAAGGCGGGTGCTTGCTCTTGAATTGGGGCAGGACGGGCGAGGGCCAGGCTATGCAAGTGCCGCATACCACCAGGGTCAGGCTGGCTGAAAAGTGCAAGAAATACTAGTATTTAAATCGACCAAAACTTCAAAATATCCTGGAAAAATGAGGAGGTGGGGAGGGGGGGCGCCAACAGAGGATTATCCCACAACTCTCGTTGATCCCGCTTAGTCAATCTATCCCGACAGATCTGCAGGACTCGATTCAATTACGGAAATAGATTCGAAATATCCCGCTAAATACGTGCAACATCGCGTCGAAATTCCGAGTCCCTTCAACCACCGGAATTTCACCTGTCCCTATACAACAGGTATTTCGCGATCGAATCTCTATAATTTTGTAATCCAACTATATTCCATTAAAATATAATTAAAGTTCGGCGGAAACATCACACAAAACTGTAGGTTCGTCATGTTGTTCCCGGTCTCCTCCAGCCGGTTTGGTCTTTTGCTGTGGACCGGTTTCGGCCGCCGCTCGCCCCGTCTTCAGTAGCGCTGTGTCGGTCACCGTTGTTATTATTATTAGCGCTTCGGATGTTTTTCCTGGACTGAATCCTGTCCGAAAAACATCCCTCCAAAGTGCCAACCAACAACGGTGACCGACACAGCGCTACTGAAGACGGGGCGAGCGGCGGCCGAAACCGGTCCACAGCTAAAGACGAAACCGGCGAAACGCCTCGAAGACCACAAAACGGGTATATTAAACTAATAGAACGAAACATTTGGGCGATTTACAAAATATCCTGGAAAAGTTGGGGGGGGCCGCCAAACGAGGATTATCCCACAACTTTCGTTGATCCCGGTTTAGTCCCGTTCTATCCAGACAGATCTGCCCGAGTTGAAATAGAAATTTTAATCCAATAAATGGTATAAAAAAAGTTGGATTATAAAATTACATAAAAGGGGTTCCAAAAATATCCAGCTGAACTGAGAATTTTTCCTACGGTTCTCCGAAACAGACCTTGGCGAAAGACTGAATAGAGGCTCGTTGAAAAGAAAAAAAAGATTATTATTATTATTATTATTGCCGCTTTTCAATTCGTCGAGTGGCTCCAATTGAGGATAATGTCGTAAATTAATTGGCGATTGTGAGACAGAGAGAGAGAGAGAGAGAGAGAGAGAGAGAGAGAGAGAGAGAGCATGGCCCTCGAAAATTCCGAGACGATTCCGCGTGAAAAACAAAAAAAAAACAGAAAAATAAAAATGTGACAGAAGTGTCACGAAATTTTCGTCGACGCCCTGACACTTTTTGTATCGATTTTGTCGGTCCTATCGTATTATTTCGTCCTCGACAGCTATTATAGAACATCAGAAAAGTGGTAGAGGAAATGCACGTTTATCTCCCGTTCGGTTCGGAAATATAACCGATATTTTTTTTTTTTGGATTAATATAAAAATGGGCCCTCCCATGAAAGTTCCCCTCCCCAAAAAAACGATGTTTCGTACAACAGAACTTTCTATCAAAAGCGCTAGCGTAAATTCAAAACGCCTAAATAATTTTCACTGTTATCAGTTACTGATAACGTATCCCCAATAACTCCCCAACCCCGGTTTGGGGTGGAATTTTTTAAAACCCCAATCTTCTGCAATCGACGTTTACGCGTTTTCGAGTGTATACAAAATTCCGTAATTATATTCATTTAAAAATATTTAAATTGAATACTAAAAATCCGTCCTATTATATATAGGGAGGGTGTCCCGAAATTGACGCCAGATTTGAATTTTATTAAAAAAAAACCAATTTGACAGCCGATAATTTAGGGTCAGTACAAAGACGGAGAGCGTTACACGTTAGAGAACAACGTTTTTTACATTGTTGTTGAACAATATTCACAAAAAAAATAATGAAAGTTTTATTCAAATCTTGCCATCAATTTTGGGACCCCCCCTATATGTGCCCATATAATTATGAAAGTGGTCCGTCCAAGTCGTATATTTCCGGTTTCGAGACATTTAACGAAATCGCTTTCGTTAATAAATTAACAATTTTATTTTTATATTACGCGAAATTTTAATTTAGAAACTTTCTATTGGTCCCGATTAATGGATGTCTACTGGGAATATGAAATTTCGTGCGAATTTCATATGAAAAAAGTTTGAATTGACTTAGACCTTCTCTCATAATTATGGGCACATATAACGTAGATTTCGAGCTGTTTTAGTCGAGGTATATATATATATATATATATATATATATATATATATATATGAAAATAACTGTAAATGAACTATGTACCTATATATGTGGCGAAGTACTGGCGAAAATGTCCGTTGTGGGCGTACGGGATGTCGATGAGAAACATTTTTTCGTTGCCTCAATCAGCCTCCTTTTGAAAAAAAAATAAATAAATAAATAAATAAATTTATCAGGCGCGTACGATATCGTTGGGAATTAATCGTTGCGATTCCGCCGGGAATCGTACTCAACCGTATTACCGCCGGGTTATCGTTCGGGGAAACGAAAAAAAATAAAAAAAAAATAAAATAAAATAAATAGAATACCGTGCCGTACCGTATACGCGTTATTTCGGTAAAATCCCGGGATGAGCTGACGAGACGGCTGTGTCGGATGCTCGGGGTGGACTGAGCCGAGAGGTCCCGTACCCCCGGTTTGCCTTGAGGACGACACTCGACGTTTGAAAATGAAAATCGGAGGAGGAGGAGGAGGAGGAGGAGGAGGCGGTGGAGGAGGAGGAGGAGGCGGCGGAGGAGGAGGTGGAAAAAATAGGTGAAAAAGGTACGCTCAAATCGATCCGATGCGTCACACGAATCTTGATCGCGAAGAGTAGTGACAAAACCCCCTCCCTCCAACCCCTTTTCGCGACACTAAAATTAACGAAAATCAGTCAATAATCAGTCAATAAATGTTACACTATTTGTACGGAAATATCTGTGTATATCGTCGAGTTCTCTACAAAATAAATTACGACCGCAAAATCGACCGCGTCAACGTCAACTCTACCGTCATTGATGATGCAAATATATATATATATATATATATATATATATATATACACGTGGGTTCGAGGGCATACCCTCGTTTCACCGCTATCTGGTTAATGTAACAGGGCCCGTTTATCTGAAAATCGATTTCTACATTAAAAAACAAAAAAAAAAAAATGGATGTGAAACAAAACTAATAAACGTTTTTATGACTGGCCCTATATTGGTTTGACGACTAAGTGAGTAATTGTCGCAATTCACCGACACAAGTGGGCAATACCGTACGTATTTTTTAAGTGTACACAGTGTATACCCTTTGGACGGATAAGATTCTTCCTGAAGGACATAGGTGAGACGAGGATGACTCCAAATAAAGGCCGTTATTGAAGGGACGTTGCGTAGAAAGCCGAATGTTATCTTTTACGGCTCATCCGTGCAAAAGATGTCGTCGAACCGATATACGATTGTCGTCCTGGATTTTTTTTTTCTTTTTCTTTTTTTTCTTTTGCAGAGGATTTCACCGCCCTCCCGAGGCCGATGACCACCGAGGAGAGGGCCGTCGCTTCGTCGAAGAGATGGAATTCGATCTGCCGCCGTACAACGGCTTCGGCAGCCATCAGGATTCGGCCATCAACTGCCGTACGGTGAATCCGGCGACGGCGGTCAAATCGTACAGACAGTTTTTCGCCAAAGACAAGTCAGTATACGGGAATTTTTTGAAATTTACCCTATTCTAAAGAACCGTTCTTCGGGTTTATATTGTTGATGTAAATTTGGACTGTTGATGAGACGGGCCTCCTGTCAAAACTGACAATATAAAACCGAGACGGACCCTACGGACTGGAACTATGATTGCGTCCAGAGATTCCAGTCCTTCCAGTACCATCCCTAATCCTCCCACCGGGGGTATGTTTCTAACCGAACAATCCATAATGACCTCAACATATCCCCGACAATCGACCAAGTCCCATTTCCCCTTCTAACCACCCATTGTCCTGGCCTAAACGCCACCGGCCCTTGAGACTTTCTGTAGGTCAAAAGTACCGTCACTGGACGGCCTCTTTATCCAATTGAAACTAATCGAACAATTGTACCTATTAACTGGTTTATAGTTGATTGTACAATAAATAAGAGTTTAAAAAAACCGTTCTGCACTGAGGACGTTCCCCCGGCCCGCAGCCTACCGGGGTCCGTAGATGCGAGATACAGACAATTACATTTTCTGTAAATACAACTACGACACCGATGTAATAATCGGGGAAAATTTACAAATAAAAACCCGACGGCTGAAGCTACACTATCAGTCGGTAGATTTGGCGTTCTTCTCTACCCTCCCGAAAGTTCGGCCGCTCGCCATCTTCAGTAGCGGTATGAGCCATACATATATATATTAGGTGTTGATACTTCTCGGTATCTATACTTGTTTGTTGACGTATTCGGGGGGGACCGTCCACTGTATCACTATTGGAGGTGAAACTTCTTTCGCGGAGGGTAGTATGGCGAACGACACGTTAAAGTGAATGGTTTTTTTTCTATTTTTCCCCCCAAATAAAATATGATAAATGCGCGCACATACGCTGTTGGACAGGGAAGGGTACGACAGCAGGGTGTTGCGCTTTTGGCCCGGATGGTCTCCGAAGAGCCGCAGGACGCGTCCAGGTCGTTCGTCGTCTCCTACCACCTGGTGGACGACACCGTCGGCGTCTTCGAGAAACCGAACCCGGAGAGTGGTAAAAAATCGACACCGTTTTTTCACCGTTTTAATTTTCCGAATATCGCGGATTTCTCTGCTTCTCCTCCTCTCGCCGGACGACACCGGTTTCGGCCGTTCGCCACCTTCAGTAGCGGTGTCACTTTGGATCTCTTCTTCTGGGGCGTCACCCACTGCACTGGACAAGGACAAGACGCGGTGCAGTGAGGATGCCCCAAAAAACACGTCCAGAGTGGCCAACACAGCGCTACTGAAGATGGCGAGCGGCCGCGAAACCGGTCTAGCGAAAGACCGAGCCGGCGAGACAGGAAACACACGAAATCGACGTTAATTTTTTTTGGTCTTCTGAAACCCAAATGAAACTCGGGGATTCTATCTAATTATTAGGTTGGATGGCGAGCGGCCGAAACCGGTCTAGCAAAAAGACCGAACCGGTCAGCGTGAGGAGGCAGAAACACCACGAACCTACGGTATCTTTCTAGGGTATATATATATATATATATATATATATAGCAGGCGTTTTGCTAGACCGGTTTCGTCCGCTCGCCACCTCGACAAAGACCACAGTACAAGTGACACCACAGTGACCGAAGAACATCCAAAGTGCCAACAGTGACCACTGACACCGCTACTGAAGATGGCGAGCGGACGCGAAACCGGTCTAGCGAAAAAGACCGAACCGGCAGCGAGAGGAGACAGAAACACCACGAACCTACGGTATTTTTCTAGGGTATATATATATATATATATATATATATATATATATAATATATAGCAGGTCTTTTGCTAGACCGGTTTCGGCCGTGTTATTCACTCTGGCACTTCGGATATGCCAATAATTCCGTCTAGAGACCTAATAACGGACCATTTTTCTCCAACCCGATGTTGACGTCGATTGACAAGAGGAATGAAAGGAAACATTGACGGTTACGGATAATGTTAAAAATTCAAATTTCGGTACGATCTTTCGAGTCGATGACACGGACAAATCGTGGTAAAAAAAACATTTTTTTCCCGAAATAATCCGTCCGTGGCGTTGTTGGGTGTCCGGCGGCGTTGTTGAAAAAATATAAAGGAAAATTGTCAATTTTTCGTCCGAGAGAAATGAAGTTTCAGTTCAGAAATTAAAAACGACTCGTGGGACTTATTCGCTGTTTTGAGACTCCGGCGGAAGGATGCTGATCCACAGGCGAAGCATCGTGAAGCCCGGCGAGGAGATATACTCGAGCAAAAGTCCGGCAACTTACGACCAGAACGACTTCTATTTGGGCGCACAAATCGAACTCGAAGGCTTCAGGTTCGCTATCGACGGGGCCGACGAGTACGCCCTGAGATACATGGAAATACATTCCAACGAGGTAAGCCGTAAAAAAAAATCGGCTTTTTATTGTATGCCATTGTAGCGATAAAACACATGTTATCAACTTCAGCTGGAGATTTTTGAACCGGTTTCACAGAATTTTCCAGTAGTTCCAGTTTTACGCGGGCCGCACATTCAAATTCAACTTAAAACAGCGCTTTTACATCACATATACGAGTATATTTATTATTAGAAATAAATATAGAAAAAAAATTTATTTTCTTATCGACACCGCTATATAATGTCGGAGGACAAAAATTTTACAATTCTTAAAAGGGAATTTTATTCATGCATTAAAAATTCAAAGTCCGGTCGTGTACTCAAATTCCCCCGACAAATTTTCTAAATTTTCATCCGTCAAACTCGTTCTGTATTTCGATTTTTACGTGAAATTCATTTTCGCGAAAAAATGTTTGTTTCGCGTAAATAGGCGTTTGAAAAAATCGTCGATTTTTCGCAAAAGCGATTGACTCTCTAATTGTGTAAATTGTCGGGCGATTTTACAATATTACAATTTCAAAAGTCAGTTTCTTCTGTATAGAAATCTTGAAATCGACGACGACAATTTTCGTCCCCTACTTTTAGTGACTCGATGAAAATATTTGAACGGCGCTCGCTGTTTTTGTCGTCGTTTTCGGTTAAAAAACCGATTGGAGAGCGGGAGAATGAGAGTGATTATTCTTTTCGAGTTGAGTAATAAAACTTGTAAATTTTGTAATTTGCGATATTTATCACTTATTGTGCACTATAGCGGACGAAAGGAACACTTCGAAAATTTTTTTTTTAGCTTCACGAATTTCGCTATCGTCCGTTTCAGTTTCCGAAGAGCAACGTCGATCTCGTCCTGGACAAATTCCGTGAAGGGATCAGGAAAGTTTATAAGGATTTCGCGGCAGAATTTTTCGTCGAAACCGCTTTGCCGCCCGTCAACTATTCCAGATTCAGGTATAAAATCTATCAACGGCAATAAATTTATGGTATTTCCGTCTCCTCCTATCGCTGCCTGTTTGGGGGTCTTTGGCTAGACCGGGGTTTCGGCGGCCGCTCGCCACCTTCAGTAGCGCTGTCTGTGTGTGTGTGTGTGTGTTAGTCACCAAAAACATCCAAAGCGCCGACAGCAGTGACCAACAACACGGCGCTACTGAAGACGGCGAAACCCGGTCTCAGCAAAAGACCCCCAAACAGGCGAGAGGAGGAGACAGAAACAGACCACAAACCTACTCTATTATTATTCCAACCCCCTGGCAGACCACAAAACAGGTTTAATTTATATCTGAGTTCGGTATTATTTTGCGTTTTAACGACTCGGGGGGGGGGGTCGTTTAGAGGAGAGAAATTAAGGCCGGCAACTAAGTCATTGCGGATTTCTACGACAGACTCAAAGTTAACGTCTTCCCGACCGATAAGGTCTTCCCCCCCCCCAATAATGTTTGACATAACTGTTTTGTGCCCTGTGCCAGGGGTTGGAATAATAATAATAATAATACCGTCGGTTTGTGGGTCTGTTTCTGTCTGCCCTCTATCGCCGCTGTTCGGGGGTCTTTTGCTAGACCGGCGGACTTGTCTACAGTTACAAGCGACAGTGAGGATTACCCTCAGGAAAAAGTGCCGACAGAGTGACTAACGAAGCGCTACTGAAGATGGCGAGCGGCCGCGATTTGCGGTGTTTCCGTCTCCTCCTCCTCTCGCTGCCGGTCCGGTCTTCTGCTGAGACCGCGGTTTCGGCGGCCGCTCGCCGTCTTCAGTTAGGGCATCCTCAAACCCCACTGTCCGACCAACAACACCGCGCTACTGAAGACGGCGAGCCGGCGCCGAAACCGCGGTCCCAGCAGAAGACCGAACCGGCGGCGAGAGAGACCACAAAACAGGTTCAATTTATATTTGAGTTCGGTATTATTTTGCGTTTTATCGACTCCGGGGTCGGCGAAACAACGGGGTCTTTTAGAGGAAGAAAAATTAAAGACCGGCAACTAAGTCATTGCGTATTTCTCCGATAAAGTTCAACAACATACCTGTTTTGTGGTCTCCGAAGGGGTTTTGGAATAATAATAATACCGTAGGTTTGTCGGTGTGTTTCTGTCTCCTCGCCTCTCGCCGGTTAGGGGTCTTTTTCTAGACCGGGGTGGTGACCGACGCAGCGCTACTGAAGATGGCGAGCGGCCCCAAAACCCTGTCCAGCAAAAGACCAGAAAACCAGCGAGAGGTTTACCAGAAGAAAAATTTTTAAAAACCGGTCGCCAACTAAATCGTTGCGGATTTCAGTATCATCCAACGGACCGGGGCCTAGGTACAGATTTGTATTTGTAATTTGTACAGTCGCGACAATTAAACATTTCAGGGATACAGTGAAAGGCCTGTTGGGCGAAAAACTGACTGAACACGAGATACTGACCCTGGCGAGGCGTTTTTCCAGATCGGACGAAGGCGATAAGTATTCCAGGGAGACGCTCAGGTACATCTACAATCCTTCTTACTTCGGTTGTAAGTCCGGTACTTTTTTTTTTTTTTTTTAATTTCGCTATCAATTGCCCCCCCCAGGAGATTCGCCCAGGACGAGCTGCGGAGGCGTCTTTTCGAGGAGTTCGAGAGGCTGCGCGAGGGTTTCCTCCACCGCGACGAAGGGAGGATGGGCGCGGTCGGAATGTCAGCGGCGTACGGCACCCTCAGAGGCGCCAAACTACCCCTGGAACCCGATCTAATTCGTGCAATACTTAACAAGTGAGCAGTTTTTAAAATACCTGTTTTTTTTTTTTGGGGGGGGGGGTCTGCGAGTAAAGGGCTCGGAATACCGTAGGTTTGTGGTGTTTTTCCGCCTTCCGCCTCGACGGTTTTGTTCCGTTCTTCTGCCGCTCGCCATCTTCAGTAGCGCCGCGTCGGCCACTCTGTCGGTCGGTCTCTGACAGTTCACCGAGTGGATGCCCCAAACACCACAAACCTACGGTATCACAAGTAATTAAGCGTTTAATTTCTGTCAACTAATTGCGCTGAGAACGAAAAAAAAAAAAAAAAATTGTAAAAACGGCGTAAACACAAGCGCCCCGCGTCGACAGTTGCGAAATTCGAACGCCTCTCAATCAACACTTGATATGTGAACCTTCTTCAATATCTTAACAATGAGATATAATTGAATTTTATTTCAATAAGAAAAAATATTCAAATTTGGAATTTCCGTTGAAATAATTTATTTTTAATTACTCGAGATAGACATTATAGAAATTTTCACTTTATATTAGATTATTGTCTCGAATAATGGCACAATTTTGTTTCAAAATCCTTGAACGAAACCAAAAATATTTTTCCCGAATCTTCGGTAAAAAATCCCGATGAAAATAATTATCAATATCCCGTTTGATATCCGATAATGGATTGGGAAAAAAAAATGTTTCAGATTTTCAGACGATAATGGCAACATCCGATACGATGATCTCATCCAATTTTTGAACTACAAAAAGTATCCGACATCTCCGATAGAGCCGATCAACCTTTCGGTACGCCACTTTATATTTTATTTACTCGATACAATTATCGGATTATTATTATTATTAATTATTATTTGGATTTCTTCCGTTATTTTCAGGCAAATATGTCGTGGACAGAAACGTGCAAGAGAGCGAATAAACTTTACGACTTCAACGTCGACATTGAAGGGGTCATAGGCGTATTGAATCTTGAGGAAGAATTGAAACAACAATGTCCGTAGAGTTTTATCGAAATTGAAATATAAATAATTCGAATTCTAATTCGGTTTCGCGCCGTCTTTACAGTTTTTTCATTTTTTATATACGTAAAATAATTGACCGCACTTTGATAATGAATTAACACATTTAAGCGATGTATTTTATTTATTGTATTTTATACGGGACACGATTTTTATCGATCAGAAATAATACCGCAATCGTTCGAATAAAATAAAATCGTTGCGGATAAGTTAATTTATTGAATGAAAAATTACCTTCGATGCGGCGAAGACGCACAAACTCCAATCGAACAACACAACTCAATGATCGATACACGACTAATGACTATACGGAAAATATACAGCATTCAATTGCGAGGAGATTGAGCAAGTCGGTGATGTATATTTTTAAATGACCAGCTGCAACAATCACAATTAAATGACCATTCGTATGTATTTTTATCCAAGCAGGTATTCAGTTTCTAACTGAAACTGGGAGGATGACCTTTCAGAATTTGTGTACGATGAAACAACGTATAACAAAATAAATAATTGTATAATGAACTTGCATTGAAATTATTATAAACATTACATTTTTTTTTTTTTTTAAACACGGTGAAATTCAAACCTCTTTTTAATCCATCAAATATTTACGAATGTTGAAACCGAGCGTCCTGTAAATAAAAAGAAAATGCTCGATAAAATAAGACGACAGAATAATAAGTATTTAGATCAAAAAATGCAGAAAGTTATTTAATTTTCATTTCGATTACGTCAAATTATTAAATGAGTAGTCAATAATTAATAAAATTTAATTGACTATTAATAATCTTTTACGTAAAGTGCACTCGTTTAATCATTCAAATTGTTCAATAAGAGGCGGCGGGCCCTTGAAATTATCTCGCAGTAGTATTAACGTATAAAATGAAATTGTAAAGAATTCAATAACTACAATTGAAAAGAATTTTTTTTACAATTAATAATTATACTATTGTTCTAATACGAGAGTCATTTCATTTCCTGTCGGTTTAATACATTAAAAAATATATATATATACTGTATTATATATTGAATTGATACATACTTTGCAACTTCATTGACGCAGTGGAAATCGACAAAACATTTATATTTGGGCTTGTCAATATTTCCTTCGCTGAGTTTCATCAATAGTCTAAGTTCGACCAACGACGATATCTGGAACAAATGAAACAGAAAACAGGTTACTGTTGACCGTCGATTTAAAATTTATCAAATTTGGAATAAACTGCGACGATCTATTAGTATCGGCTATTAAATCTATAAATTTCGCTAGTGAAATACCCGACTGTGTCGTTAACAACACAAAAGTAATCAACAATTTGATAAGATGTATTTTGGCCTTGAGGAGTTCCTCAAGGGGGTGGGGGGGGTGGGGGGTGGAATTGAAAATTTGCCGGAAAAGTGGCCGGCGGAGAGTTGTGTCGATAATATCTGTGAATATACAGTAGATTAATAATTAAAGTTTATTTTTTAGCAAAATAAAACGAATTCCAAAGTCAAAATTAGTCGACATACGTACGGCGCATAAAAGAATTATTTGAACGCTTAAAATATTCGAGTGGCGCTAATAATAATTTAATGGACGATAAACGGGGGGAGAAACCGACTGGGTTCGAGACACTTTTCCGTTCGGGATGTCGGGAGATACCGACGGGTTCTCGGACTTTGAACTTTGCCGAAACCCCCGAAGTTCGTGTCCGTCCGATATGTAGAGAATATTCTCCGCGAATAGAGGAATGCAATATTTACCTGCGCCATTAGATTCGCCGTCAGACTAGCCTTTTCTTCCATGATCGAATAGAAAATCGCCAACAGCCTGTCCAACGAAAACGACTTCGGCCCCAACAATTCCGCCGCCATCTTCCGTTTGACGTTTTTCCGCTCCAACTTTTTTCTCTGCTTTCCGTGATTTTTGACGAATAGCCTTTTGTCGTGCTTCGACGAATTGTACGAAGCGAGATAGGCGGCGATCAGAAAATATTTGGCGTAATAAGGCAGATCGAAAGCGCCCGTCGTTTTGTTCCTAAGTACCGAATCGCAGTTCGACGCCTGTCTCGACTGCATCAAGACTCCTGCGAAAATAAGTCATTTTTAAAGTCTAATTCGAAAATCGGTAACCGCTTCGCTGGTAAATACCAAGTCTAAATTGTATCGGGCCAACTTAAATTGTCAGATTTCTTTAAAATAAAAAACGGACGTCGCTAGATGAAGGCTAAAGGAAAAAAACAAAGAAAAATTTTTTGCAAACACAGAATATAATTTTAAATTATACTCTACTCTAATAATAGAATATTAGTAATATATTTGTCCTTCATCGTTAAAAACAATCTACAAACTGCATAAAATAGTTATTTAAAATGTTGTAATAACTGTATATTGAATTAATATATATATATTTCTTTTTGTTCGAAAACTTAAAAACAACATTTTAATTTTGTTTAAGCAATTTTTTTTAATACACTATGTTTTATGCAGATTGTCTATATAGTTATACACAATAATTAGTAGTTATTGTCGTTATTATTCGACTGTTATATGTTCGTTTAAATTGTAAGTTTTAAAATTTTATAAACGGATATTATAATCGTTTACCTCGGGCCTGTTTTCAAATAGACCGTATTCAACGAATCCCGCAAATGCGGAACGATATGTCTCCACAGAGAACCGACGTCGTCCTGATTTATTTCCCCTTTGTCGATTGGCTCGCAATACTTTTTAAAACTGACTGAAACCTAAAAAAAATATCAGTAAATTAAAAAAAATCGCTTAATCCATTCGGACCGCCCGACCTCCGATCACAAAATTAATATATTTCCAAAGCTAAAGTTTATTTATTAACTGGATGAATAACGATATGGTCGAAGTGTCGGAATTACCAAACTTTTCATTTCGTTCAGATCCCTCGTCGCTCGAAGAAATACGCTGAGGACGGCGTTCAAATAGTTTTTGTAAAACTGCTGAGAGTGATCGGAAGGTTTTTCGCGTTCCAGAATTTTAAGCAATTCGTCTGAAAACAATACGGTTCGAAATTAAAATTACAACCGACTCTCGATACATTTCGATACGATAAGAAAAGCGAAACCTACCTTTACTGTATTGGGGAAAATGGATGGAAATTATCGAAGAGTCGGTGTCGAATTTTTCCAACAGTATATTGCTGATAAAGACGACGCAGAGTGACGATATCGACGTCAGCTCCTGGAGCTTAGTGAAAGCGTTGAAAAAATGCTCGCTCAGGTTGAGGAGATTCTCGAAACCGTCCAACACCTGTACAACACAACAGACACGATTTTTGACCGTTATGAAGAGTAATACTATTTAGATATTATTCCGTATACTATTTAGATATTTGCCGTGGCAAATATCAGGCTTATCGTAATTCACCCGATCCATACTGACTCCCTTAGGCCCGTATCTTAATTAAAATTAAAATTCCGCCTATTTTACACCCTGTTTAAAAGTACATCATGTCGAGGGCGAGATTGGACCACTCAATATTCGAAAATAAAGCGTAAAACGTTACAAAAGTTCACGTTTCTTTGCACTTCAACCAGATTATTTCCAACCGATGTCCCATTTTACTCAACGCTCCATGCCACATAACTATTTAAAAATATAACAAAACTACACTCTGTAGATCGTGTACAGATAGAGCTATATATATAGATAGATAGATAGATAGATAGATAGATAGATAGATAGATAGATAGATAGATAGATAGATAGATAGATAGATAGATAGATAGATAGATAGATAGATAGATATATATATATATATAGTATATAGTCGCCTGAAGTCTTTGTATTCAACCGCGAATATCTCATCAATCATCAGCTTCAACGACCAGTTGAGAAAAACGAATATAATGTTATAGCGAGTTTAACCCTTTCGCGGTGGAACGCTCAGAAATGAATTGCGCTCTAAGCAGCCGATGCAAGAAAAAAATTATTTTATTAGCGCGTCTCGATTTGTCGTCTCATCGTTAAATCGCGAAAGTGCACCATTCGTAATAGAGATTTATAACCCGTCTTTTGTCATTATTCGTGCAAAACTTTCCACGTTCGTAATAACTTTTCTTTTCACTCTCGACAGTTAACGTCGACAGAGCGAAAAAAAAGGATACATTTCGGGCACCGCTGTATTTTTCCGTGCCATCAATCGTTAGTGCTCAACAGTTTTCGCGGTACAATAAGCATCTCTCTCTCTCTCTCTCTCTCTCTCTCCCATCTCTCTCTCTCTCTCTCTCTCTCTCTCTCTCTCTCTCTCTCTCTCTCCCCTCTCTCTCTCTCTCTCTCTCTCTCTCTCTCTCTCTCTCTCTCTCTCAAGAAAGTCGATAAATCATCAATATTCGCTTTAATTCGGTGGATTTTCATCAAAATCGAAACTTTCGAACTTCGAAATAGAGCGGTGTTCGCCTCGCGAAAGGGTTAAAGCCGAAAGGACGGAAACGAGGCGGGCTGCTCACAATGACGATTCTGCGTCTGAGACCGTCCTTCTGACGGAAAGTTTTCAACAGATGAACGAAATCCATGAAAGTGTCGCAGCGGTCGTATCCGATCTGCAGTTGGCGCAGCAGGGTCTCGAAAAGTAGCCTGTTCGTGTAACATTCTACGCAGTTGATGAAACCGAAACGGACTTTCTCCGACTCGAGACATCGGCGCAAAACCGACGTTTTACCGACGGCTGGAGCTCCGTACAGGAAAACGGCCGCTGGCAGAGGTTCGTCGTCCTGAAAATAGAAAATAATTAATACGGTCCAACTGAGAAGTTAATACGCTCCCTTGAACTCTCCGTTCAAGCCATTCGGTATTATCATTGTAATATGAAGAATTTTTAAAAATTCTTTACGCAATCGATTGTGGGCATCTTAATACTATCGCCGATGACCTCATTTAATCCCAGTGTGGTGGGCAATTATTTTTCACCGTAACTTGTTTCAACTGCATTCCTCGTATTTCGATCAGTCATTTAATCGCGCATCGTTGATACAATACTTACTTCTTCACTGAAGCTGCGATCGATTTATAGTTCAGTGTGTACTACGTACACATTATTATTCTTTTCCTCAGACCTTTTCCAAATTTTACAACAATTACTCCTTATAAGCGGATACGGCGTCACGCGGCGACAGTTTTCTCCAGTGATGATTCTGACTCGCAGAAATCCCAACGAAACGCCGTAGGATTGCGCGAGGAAACCTTTCCGAAAGATTCCTCAGACAGTTCAGAGGAAATCGTACCTTTTCATCGTCTTTTCGTACGCGCGACAATGTCTATCTCAACAGACATCGTCTCGATCAGATGAATGGATGGCGACTGATAAAAACGAGATAAAACAATTTTTTCGTACTTATTACCGAATATATTCGGTTCATTTTTATTTTGTACAACATACCAACGGTACAATTCGACTTATATTTCAATCATTTCTCAGGTTTCAAATTTTTTTTTTTTATTAACACGAATAATATTGTTAACTTAGAATAGGCGTATGTCTCAATTGTTTCCTAGTGGAATAAGTAATAATTCTAGAACATATATTCGGACGGGAATTGTAAAGCTTCCCAGAAATAAGTTTGTTTCGGTCTAATTGATCCAGCGTATTAGCAGACTCTTCAATAATGTCAAGAAATCGGTTCGAACTTTCGCTACGGATGTTGCATTTTTAACGACAACGACAAGGAAAACGTAAACGACCACTTGTATAAAATTAAAACGGTCATTGATACGTCGAACGAAAAATATTTTGAACCAGGCGAAATTGTGTAGACGAATCTCTGATTACTGGGTTTGTTGTATTACGCATATTAAACTATACACAGTTTCCTCGATAATTATGATTTTCGCACTATTTTACTGTAAGGCCAGAAACGAAATAATACAATTGTACGGCCTGAACGGGAAGTCTTCAAAAAAAAAAAAGGTTCTGGCAGTGAACGCGTCAATAATAATGGAGTGAATACGGCGGCGGTCGGAAAATTACCTGTCCCAGAAGTTGGCACAACGTCCTTATCTGAGTTTCCCGACAGGGAAATTCCTCGTAAATCGTTTCCATCGGGCCCCGAAAACTGCGCTGGAAAACCTGTCCCGCGCCCGGTAACACTAGTGAAACCTTCCAAAGTGGCGGGAATCGAACCTGCACCGAGTATACCCTTCTAAACGAAAGGACCTTGACCGGCCTTGATCCTTTCTATTTTCGCGACACTTCCTTATTTACTTGTTACGCTCCTATTTAACGCCTTGAATCCCCGATTCGTTGAAGAAATTCAATTCGCACGATTACGAGCAACGCATTTATAGCGATATTTACAATTAAACAAAATATATTTTTTGTATGAAATGTACTTTTATAGTATGTAAACAGGAATTTCGTCGGCGCAATAATAACGCTCAGAGTAATCCTATTATTTCTGTCGATTTTATTTGAAGGCAGCAATTCAAAAATAAAATCCGGAGTAATACTATTTTTTATTATTGAATATAAATACACGGCCATTATCGTATGACGATAATTTAAAAATACAATAATTCGATCGGTTCACATTGTCCAATATCGGCTTCCGAGCATTCGAAATTTTAGGCTTCTGAGAAAAAAAAACAGCGTAAGTGTATTTTTAAAGTATGTATTAATTATTTTTAAATTGGAATTTCGTAGGCGCAATAATTAATAATGTCCGGAGTAATCCTATTATTTCTGTCGATTTTATTTGAAGGCAGCAATTCAAAAATAAAATCCGGAGTAATACTATTTTTATAATTGAATATAAATACAAGGCCATTATCGTATGACGGTAATTTAAAAATACGATAATTCGATCGGTTCACATTGTCCAATATCGGCTTTCGAAATTTTAGGCTTCTGAGAAAAAAAAAACGGAGCGTAAGTGTATTTTTAAAGTATGTAATAATTGTTTTTAAATTGGAATTTCGTAGGCGCAATAATTAATAGTGTCCGGAGTAATCCTATTATTTCTATCGATTTTATTTGAAGCCAGCAAATTCAAAAATGAAATCCGGAGTAATACTATTTTTTTTTTTATTGAATATAAATACACGGCCGTTGTCGCATGGCGGTAATTTAAAAATACGATAGTTCGATCGGTTCACATTGGACAATATCGGCTTTCGAAATTTTAGGCTTCTGAGAAAAAAAAACTGAGCGTAATTTATTTTTAAAGTATGTAATAATTTATTTTTAAATTGGAATTTCGTAGTGGCAATAATTTCAACTGGCCAAAAAATTTGTATATACGGCGGCAATTTAAAAACGAAATAATTCGATCCGCGTGGGACCGATTTGTTTTCGGGCGTTTCGTAAATTGGGGGGCCTTTTTCTGGAATTGTATTAATTGTATTATTTTTCAAAATTATAACTGTAATCTGCAACTGTAACTGTGAACTTGACAGATCCGTGAGTGGGGGATGACGGCCATGGCTGGTTTCCTGTCCTATGTCCTTTTCCTCGTCCGAATGTTTACAACAGTCTACGGCCGAGTGTTGTCCAATTGAAAAGGATGGATTTGAAAAAGTGGAACATATTCACACTGCTCGAACCGGAATTCATCGCCGACATCGAATTGGCCTGCGTTTTCGGTCTGTATATCCGACCGCCCGACCAATTTTTTTGTCCCACTCTCTTCTCGACATTTTTTTTTCATTCGTTCATTCGAACCGTTCAGTTCAGAAACACATTTCGTTCAATCGCACTTTTGATCCGTTCTCAATTGTTGATTCGGCTCGCCGGCTCCGAAAAGTCGTCCAGTAGAGTGGAGAGTCAAAATATAAGCAAAATTTCAGTGCGAAATAAATTTTCTAATTTTCTAATCGGCAGGCAATCAGGGTAACGAAGCGATCATGGTGATGAAGAACAGCGACGTCTACGCTTTCGGCACAAACGTTTCCGGCTGTCTGGGACTTTCGACGCACACTCTCGTTCCCAGCAAAGTGCCGGCGCTCTGCGGCAAAGGAATTATAGGTATAAAGTATAAAGCTACGTCGTCTCTACCGTTTTAAAATACTTATATATATATATTACTATATTCTATCGAGTGTAAGTATTATTTTCCTCTGGAACGATCATGTTTCGGACAGCGATACCAATTATTATTTTCGTCATTTACGTTTCTTCAATGTCATAATATCGGTCGTTCAGGGTCGAAGCGAAATTGCACTTTCTATTCAATTAGTGTCCGCCATATTGGACTGGCGCGACGTATATTTTTTTTCTTATAATTTGCCAATAATCTTAATTGTATCGTCTCTATTTCGATATAAAAATAAACGTAAATAAAACTAACTTAATAATAAGGTAGTCGTCAATAAGACCGCCTCCCGATGATTGGTAACCGACTATACCGAACGCGGCGTTTAGTATCGAACGAATCGATGTATCTGTATATCGATATCGAATCAATTCCGAGTCAATAATATAATAATAATAATAATGTTTACGAATAAATTTTTATTTTGTAAACTGTGTTAAAGTCGGCGAAGGCGACGTTCATTCCATATATCTATCGCAGCCGAACGGGAAGGTTACAGTGTCGGTGAACAGGTTATATTCTAATTGACGAATACCGTTAATAATTTAGTTAAGTCCGCTCGGTCTAATAAGTTTTTCGGTTCCAATAACGAATAACACTATACGTTGGAATTATAAATTAACCGATTGTTAACAGTTTTTAAAATGTAATTTTTTTTTTCTATAAGACGATACGTTTCGGTCGTAACGCACGAATCTAACCAACGTATCTGTAAATACAATTTACGAAACTGGTCGAATTACTAATCATTTTTTTTTGTCTCCACTTTCGAGTCCCGACCGCGGGCAATAACTATATCGATTAATTTGTCTGTTAATAATAAATTCAAGTGTGGTTGTTTTCTGTTTCAAACTGACGTCGGGGAACAACAATAATGCGTAGGGCTAGCGTACGGCAGTGGGCCGCACGTTCTCGCTTATACTTCGATCGGTGAAGTTTACGCTTGGGGCCAGTACGGTTATTCGGAATCGATGGGCGATATTTCAGTTCAGAATTTCACGCCGCAGCGTGTCGAAGGAAATCTAACCAATAAAGTTGTCGTAGAAGTTGCCTGCGGTAGCCATCACTCTGTCGCTCTAACCAATGAAGGAGAGGTGGATAACTAATTCACTAATCGATATTTTCCTATATATATATATATCGGAATATTTTTTTGGGACGTTAAATATATATTGTTTATCTCTCTCTCTCTCTCTCTCAGGTTTACGCTTGGGGTCAGAACAAGAGCAGACAAGTCGCATTGAGTACAAACCAGAATTCTCCGAGGCGTATAAACTCGTCGATCGGTGGTAAATTTATAATATCGATAGCTTGCGGCCAATCTTCCTCTGTCGCCGTTACCAATAACGGCGAAGTAAGTATATTTTAGCTTGTCAAAGTAAGATTACATTAATTCGTTGCCGGGACTATTGTTTGTTTACCGTATTACCGATGTTGTACCCTGTGTCTCTGTTTAAAGTTGTCGTTTTTTTTCTGTTTTTAACCCTTCGGTAACGTTCACTCGCTCTTTCTTCGCTCTCGACTAAGTGTCTCGACAAATTTTTCTAGGTCTATAGTTGGGGCAATAATGCGTGCGGCCAACTGGGCAACGGTAACGCCGTCAGTCAGCATGATCCGTGTCGCGTTATGGCGCTGAGCAATACTGTAATTGTCAAAGTAAGTAATTTTTTTTAAATTTAATATACCTGTTTTGTGGTCTGCGAGCGGTTGGAATACCGTAGGTTGCATGATGTTTCTGTCTCCTCTCGCTGCCGGTTTGGTCTTTAGCTAGACCGGTTTCGGCCGCTCGCCATCTTCAGTAGCGCTGCGTCAGCACTTTGGATGTTTTTTGGGCATCCTCACTGCCCACTGTCACTTTCACATGTACTGGTAGTGTTTGGTCAGTCGTTTATATATATGTGTGTTCTGTTATTGTTATTGGGGGGTTATATTTGTCTTCGGATTTTTTTAATCCGTTTTTTAAGTGTGAGTCAGATTGTCGGAAGGGGATGATGTGGTGGTTGTGGGCGGGTGTGATCCTTTAATAGGATTATAGGGGCAAATATGGTGTCACTCTGGGAATTAATTTTCTCATTTATAATTTTGTTTTTATCAGAGACAATCTGACTCACACTTAAAAAACGGATTGACAAAATCCGAAGACAAATATAACCCCCAATAACAATAACAGAACACATATATATATATATATATATATATATATATATATATATATATATATATATAAACGACTGACATACTGACAGACACTACAGTACATGTGAAAGTGACAGTGGGCAGTGAGGATGCCCAAAAAACATCCAAAGTGCTAACAGTGACTAACACAGCGCTACTGAAGATGGCGAGCGGCCGAAACCGGTCTAGCTAAAGACCAAACCAGCGAGAGGAGACAGAAACGAACCTACAGTATAAATTTTTATCTTTAAAATAGCTTTTAGAAATGTGCGCAATAGGTGTTCGTGCAAAACGATTTCAGTACGAAATCCGTGTAGGCCTTTCAGTTATTTGAATATGTTTTATAGTCTAATTTGTATATTCTATTCGTACGTATAAAACATTTTCAGGTGGCCTGCGGTATGTCACATTGTTTAGCGCTGTCCGACGAGGGTAAAGTGTACGCGTGGGGTGCGAACGCGACTGGTCAAGTCGGCAACGGTACTGCGATGACTGCTTACACTCCCGAGCGAATTCTTGAACACATCGGCAGGTAAGTTGATATTCTCTCAATCGATAGTCACTGATTGCAATTACCGTATATCACAGCAATAACAGGTGAAAAATTACGTGGGTAATTTACAATACACTATTTACATTGTTTCCTCGATTACAAGACGCTCTGTTATTTTCAGAGGAAACGGCGACAAAAAAAAAAAAAAAATGCCTTAGATTTCGTGTGTTTCTCGCCCGGGTGTATTAATTTTAAAGATTCCACGCGACAAACAGACAACTACCGCGGTACAAGTGACAGTGACAGTGCGGCGAGGATGCTCCGAAAAACAGTCAAAGTGACTAATACCGCTACTGAAGCGGCCGAAACCGGTCCGGCGAAAGACGAAACCGGCGAGAGCAGACAGAAACGCACGAAATCTACGGTATTCCGACCCCTCGCAGACCACAAAACAGGTATTCTAAAAAAAAAAACAGACAGAAATAGTCGCTCGATCGTTATTGAAAGGATTTAAACTTAGGCACTATTCTATTTAATGCACGTACGAAGATGTTTATTTCAGGTTCGTTATGTTTCTGTCTCCTCTCGCTGCCGGTTTGGTCTTTTGCTAGACCGGTTTACTGTGACAGTACATGTGAAAGTGATGCCCAAAAAAACATCCAAAGTGCTGACAGTGACTACTGACACAGCGCTACTGAAGATGGCGAGCGGCCGAAACCCCCCGGTCTAGCAAAAGACCAAACCGGCAGCGAGAGGAGACAGAAACATCACGAACCTACAGTATTATTCCCAACCCCTCGCAGACCACAAAACAGGTATATTAAATTATATGTTTCGAACAAATAAAAACTGTATTTTGTCGCTTTCCCACGGATCGATTTCCCGTGACCGGTGACAATTCGTAACAAGACTGCGGAATTATACATTGAACCGTATCCTATAATCGAGGAGAATACAGTATTATATATTCCGCGGTAATACGATATCCGATATTATCCGGTGTTGTAATTGTTTCAGGGTTGTCGATATAGCAGCGACGCATTACAACAACATGTCGGCTGCGATGACGCAGAATTCGAAAGTCTACATGTGGGGCCAAATACGCGGTCAGTTTTGTTCGATTCAATTTGTACATTCCGTTTGTGCGTTTTCGTATAAGTTGTTTAATCGTTTTTTTCGTTCCAACCCCTCTCCGGCTCAGGCGTCAGTGTGAAACTTCCGATGTTGACCTGTTTCACGAGTTTGCACGAAGTTTTCGCCTGTTTCGGTTCGCCGGCCGTCACCTACAAACCGGTTACGATATCGTGCGATCTCGGCACCAAAGTGGAAGACACTATTAAAAATGCGTTCGACGATGAGGTACCGTTTTTTTTTTTCTCTTCTAGCTACATTAAGCGGGTAAACGACGACGAGCGTATTAAAATTTTTAATTACAAGAATGTCGTAATTAATTGAACTTATAACAATTTACAAAATTGAAAAACCGACGTGGACATACGCGATTGAACTATGGAGTTATAGCGAAAACTTCCAATTTTGTCCGCGTATTTCTTCCATTCCGCGGTATGCCTCTAACCGCATAATTAATTGCACGACCTCGACATACCGGCAGTCGGGAAAGTCGAGAAATCCCGGTTCGTCAAGTTCCATTCCCGCCCCCTACTCGCAACTTGTGTTGTTTGATTGTACGAAAATGAAAGGTTCAAAATAAGAAAAAAAAAAGAAAAAGAATTCGTACAATTTTCAATTACAGCTTAAATAAACGTCCGTATTGTACGCCTGGAGCCAGAGGTCGGCGGTTCGAATCACCGCCCAAACGAATTATAAGCCGTGGACGTTAGTCCATAAGTGGGGATCGCACAAATTGGGGTGAACAACATCGAATTAATATAAGTAAATAGAAAACTCGCCGAACGAATATTCAAAACGAACAACCTGTTTGTTTTTTTTTTTGTCAGCTAACCTCCGATTTGGTGATCAAAGTGCAAGGGAAGAATATTTACGTTCACAAGGTCATCTTGAAATTGCGCTGCCAACATTTCCGATCCATGTTCCAGCGTCACTGGGACGAAAACAACAAAAAGTAGGTATTTAATACCGAAAATGGAAGGTGGGTATATTCGGGCAGAAATGAAAAATTTAAATTTTTACTCGATCGCACTTTCGACATTTCCTCTAACGTCCTCTCGATTAAAACTACACAAGAGTAGTATAAGTAATAGAAAAAAAATCACGATAAAACAAACCTGTCTTATTAATATTTGTTCATTTACACAGTACGCTTTCAATTTGTAATTCCCGATTGTAACTCTAGCGGGGATTATCTTGATTTTAAAAATGCTTACATATCATTCGTAAATATTGTCCATTCTTCCGTTACTGTTTCCTATTTTATAGTGTACTCGAGATTGAACAGTTCAGCTATCCAGTGTATAAAGCGTTCCTCAGGTATCTGTACACCGACCAAGTCGATCTGGCACCGGAAAAGGCCCTTGGTACGTTTCTATAATGTCTAATGCGATTCGAAATAAAATTATACATTTCGGTTCAACGATTAAACGCGACTACATCAGTTGTCTGGACAGAGTTAACGTGTTCAGTGTGATGACGGAACCGACACAGTGTAATCCTCTTTGTGTCGAAGTTTTATCGACGAAATTCTGAAACGATTTGAAAATGAGAAGGAGCGAACTCAAACCGATTTCTCGATATCCGTTACTGGAATATTTAAAAGTAGATATGCGTAATCGTTTTCTGTTGACCAATTTGGAATCTCTATCGATAACGAAGTCTAATAGAAAGAAATTTGAATAGTTTTCGTAGTTCCGTTCGATTATCACTTAACGAATAGTTATAATTAACGAGTTTTCAATAAGAGCGTATCCGAAACGATCATTTCATTTTACAGAATTGCTCGATTTGGCCAACGCCTATTGTGAAGACACGTTGAAGCGCCTCTGCGAAAGATTAATCAGACAAGGGATAGACGTCGATAATGCGGCTCTACTTTATTTCACCGCAATAACTTTTCATGCGAAGGTAAAATTTATATAGTCAAGTACTAAAAAAGGTTTTTTTTATAAGTGTGTGTATATATAAACGCGTTGAAAATTAAACGCTGTTTTTAAAAAGAATATTTATTCAATCACAAGAATAAATCAATGAATAATCAGAACATATGATAACTAGTACACTTCGTACTAACGCTTTTTTCTATCTATAGCTGTCGTTTGCCTACATATCGCCAATGATCGGACGGCTATGGCCGTCATTTGCGGCGACGTGTTAAACAATTATTTTATAGTCATCATTATTATTATTATTAATATTGTTACTATTGTCTGGAATGTCGGCAGGAATTAGAAGAGTTTTGCTTCCGATTTTCTTTAAATCACATGACAGCCGTTGTCCAGTCGAAGGGGTTTTCATCTTTGGACGAAACTACGATGAAAAATTTCATCGGTAAAGCCGCCAAGGCCGGTGTGTTCAGGACGTAGTGACCGGCCGGCCTCAAACTTTACATCGCCAGGATTCATCAAATCAGCTGGTTTAATAAGTCAGGTGGTTTAATAAATCAGGTAGTTTAATAAATCAGCTGGTTTAATGAATCAGGTGGTTTAATAAATCAGCTGGTTTAATGAATCAGGTGGTTTAATAAATCAGCTGGTTTAATGAATCAGCTGATTAATAAACAGCTGGTTTAATGAATCAGCTGATTAATAAACAGCTGGTTTAATGAATCAGCTGATTAATAAACAGCTGGTTTAATGAATCAGCTGATTAATAAACAGCTGGTTTAATGAATCAGCTGATTAATAAACAGCTGGTTATAACCTAGTTGAATTTTTTTTTTTAAAGACGTTAACTTCTTTGTTTTTAAATTCTTTACGTCTGCTCTTATGTTTTTATTCTTGTTGATTGTCTAGAACGGATTAAGATGTAAAATAAATAAAAAAGAGAATATATCTCAATAGATATATGCGTCTTTAAAGTGTGAACGCATTTTAGATATCTCGATTTAGAGGCAGCCAAAAAGTATTATTACCAACATTCCGTAATGATGAATCTCGATATTTTGTTGTTAATGTTTTCGCTGTGAATCACAAAAGGGAATAGAATGACGGATGAGGCTCGTCTCCTCGTTCATTTTTTAAATGAACTAATTAGTATATTATCCTCGGAGAATATGCATCGGGGAGAATGTGGAGTAGATTGTTCATTTCCTGGAGCCTTATTAAATTATAAGTTTTATTTCTATTTTTTTTTTATTCTTTAAAAACAATTCAAATTGGATGAAGGGAACAATTTCAGTTTTTATGACTGTGTCGGAAATTGATTTCTTCATCCCAGTGTTATTTGAAGGAAGTGAGATTGATCGATGTGATAAATGTTTTATAATTCCAATAAATCGCTAGGTAAATTGTATTGTATAGAAACTCATTCTACTTATATTGGAATAATTATTTGTATTTTTTATTGTTTTAAAATTATGTAGTTGAAATATTTTAATTAAATCAGTTTACAATTTGCTTTAATATCGTTTCATTTTCCTGATCGTTTTCTTATTGTCCTCTGCAAAATGTTTGTACACTTTTTCCTACCAGTGAGAAGGAACAAGAACAGACGAAACTAATAGGGACTGATAAAGGTGACAGTACATATTTGAAGTGTAAATCCTAAAAGCTCATTCCTAGCAGAAATGTGTAATGGATTAATTTGTAGCACCCAGTTTTTAATGAGGTTTATTCTCGAAAGTCGATTCAAAATTGTGTTCATCGGCCAGTTTAAATTAACAGCCATTGAAAAAATTGGATGTGGCTGTTCGGGGAATTAAAATTTAGATTTAGCATAATGAACACAATGTAACTTGAGTACATTTACATTCCCAATTATCTTTCGACTATTTGAATACTTCAGGTGTTCGCCGCTAGATGGCAGTACCGGATAGGCTCGACTTGTGGCGCTATCTGGCGTCGACGGCTCGAACTGCAGCGAGGCCCCTGTTCGATAATGGGCATTTTATTTAATTCCACTACTATAATTAAAATTCTTTCTAGCCAAGACATCGAATTTATTACCACCAGTGCAGGCAGGATAATAAATACAATATGTAGAAAATAATGCGGGATTGTTATTTTAGCCTTTAAGCTTCGGATCGGCAATATTAATGAACTTGAGCTTACAAATGATATAACAAAATCTGCCAAATTTCAACTCTCCAGTCAAAATTATTGATGATTTCGCAAGTATTGAATAGATGAGGAGCATTAAAATTATTCGACGCGTTGTGTACTCCTTTTCAAAATGTGATATATTTTTTTTTTTCGGCTAATAAAAATTCAATTACCACTCTTAAAAAGGAACTTTCTACTCTCTTATTTTGTCCAAACACAACCTGAGGTATGTGTATATATATTTATATATATATACATATATATTCACTGCATAGTCGATGACTATACATGAAGTGATTGTGTATAGTTTGAATACTATTTGTCCAGTAGGCTGAGTGTATGTATGTATATATATATATATATATATATATATATATATATATATATATATATATATTTATTATTCTCTTGGGAGTTCTGATAATTACTGGAGTGAGATGTGGGCGGCCTTTGGAAAGTCAAATTAAAGTCAATTGGTCCAAGAATTTACTCCAATTAGTAGATACCGGCCTGTGTGTGACTGTAAATTTCTTTTTGTCAGTGTTGGTTCCGTATATATATATATATATACACATGTATATATATATACGAAGTTCATCGCCAGTTTAATATAATATCAGTCGGGATTAGATTCGGGACAGAGGCGACTTCAGTAATCGGTGAATTACGTCCACAGTCTCAAGAGGCTTCTTATCGTCAATTTTATTTTTTCACCGCTCGAATGGAGGAACAAAGCACGTAAGCTGTGTACTTTCTCTTCAGTAATAATCTATTCTTTTATTTTAATAACCCAAGTTTAAATATAGATTTTTATATATATATATTAGGGGGTACCCAAAAGTAATCGATATTTTGACTGGAATTAATTTTATTTTGCTAACAAATAAACTTTAATTATTAATCTACAATATATTCACCGATATTATCGACACAACTCTCCGCCGACCACTTTTCCGACAAAATTCCCCTCTTGAAGAGAATCTTATCGAATTATTATTTAATATATTCATATTTATCTCTTCTTATTGTATATGATTTTTTTTTTTCAGCAAATGTTTGAACGAAGAGGAATCGGCAGAAAACACAAAACCGGACGTCGCCTCGAAAGGGCGCAAAATAAGTGCTTTTATTCCAACTCTGGTGAAAATTTCTCTGCTGGTAAAGTGATAATTTTTTCCCCGTTTAATCGTCAATAAAGAAAAAGGAGTAAACAATAATGTATTGTACGAATGAAAACCTAGTTTCGAGAATTTTACATCGATTTAAAAAAAATTAATAATATTATCGATTTCACCCTCGTGAAAGGTTTGTTCACAATTATTATCTATTCTAATTATCCTCTATAATTAGCTTTCAATCACCTTCGTGTCGGACAATCGTTTCTATTAACCCGATTATAGGATATTTTTAAAAAAAAATTTAATCGTTTCAAAACAACATATTAGATTTTTAATTGAAACGGGGGGGGTATATAATTAATTTTTGTTATACAGTATTCAACTTTATGCGGCCGAAACGCCGGTCTGGCGAAAGACGGAACCGGCGAGGCGGAAACGCCTCAAATAATCCAGTTTAATGAACCAATTATATATAAAATAATTATAATCGTTAAATCGGAAATATTGGATTCGTATTATAGCGCATTGAATATCTTAACCCTTTGCGGTCGAAAGGCGTCTCTAAGTCACATGTAAATTTGCGAAATTACGTTGTTTAAGGTGTAAATATATATATATATATATATATATATATATATATATATATATATATATATATATATATATGTGCCCATAATTATGAAAGTGGTCTAAGTCATATATTTCTTGTTTCGAGATATTTAACGAATTGCATCCGAATAAATTAAAAAACATTTTTATATTTTAGAATATTATTAGTCTCGATTAATAGGTAGTTTACTATGAATTTTGTGCGAATTTCATACATATATATATATATATATATATATATATGTATAGGCGAATTTGATTTTTTTTGCCAATTTAGACTTGGACCGCTTTCATAATTATTGGCGCGTATAAACTCTTAAAATAAAATATTATATACTATAATTTATGTATAAGATTATTTTATTTGTACCTGCGTGTTTGAAGCGCCCAACGCCTTCGTCTAAAATCGCGAGATTTTAACAAATACCGCTTCGATCTTCGGCAAATTTTATTCCGTGCTAAGCCGAAAACGTATAAACTGACGACACTGTTTCAGATGATCTCTTCGCTCTGTTTCTGCCTGATATTCGTTCCGTACGACAACCGGCTCCAGAGGAACATTCACAGGGCGGGCGTCGCCTATTCCGCCTTTATAATTACGGCAATTTCCAATCTAATTTTTCTGGCGACGCAATGCTGTAAGAATTCGGCTTCGAGACTGATCGTAAGTTGCGACGCGCTATATCCCGTACCTATTTTACGCCGCCGTACCGTTAAAATTTGGATTTCTCAACTCGTCCTCTATAACTCGAACCGTCACACATATATATATATATATATATATATATATATATATATATATATATATATATACACGGCTTTTATTTTTACCACAGCCCAACGTGTCACAGATATTTTTGCACAATTTACGTGTCGAGTATTGAACAAAATTCTCTTGAAATTCTAAAAGTGTAAAATGTACGAAGTCTGTACTCGCGGTCGCGCTCTCGTGTTGGATTATTTATTAGTCTTTATAACAGTCGAATAATAATAGGTCGTTTTAGTGAAATTAACGGGCAGTAAGCGAAGTAAAATTATTAAAATTGTTACGTAAGTAGCTGGATATAGGCGAGCTATAGAAATTATTATTACATTCAATATTTTTTAACGGAAACATATCTCTCGACAAAGTGACGAATTTTCGTAAAATAAAATGAATTTCGTATCTATATTTTTTTTTGTCTTATAATCAATTTCTTCTAATTTAATTCGACACGTGGGCTACAGCTATTATTATCTATAGCCGGCGTTTCACATATTTTTATCGGTTTACAAAAAAATACTTTAATTTTACTTTTTTAGACTGTTCTAAATACACACACACATAAAATTTATTCCTATTTATTTCATATAATATTGGAAAAAAATCTTGGGCTACGGTTTGAGGTTGAGCGAACCGGTTAAGGCCATTACTAGAACGGATATCGAAATTGATCTAAAGTAATAAAACTGATATACAATATATAAAAGGGATATATTCAAACCGAAATGGACACAGAGAGCTGTGCTCGGTTACCGCCGAGATATCCGACAACATCGCTCGCGTCCGGAGATTGATTTCAGTTAAAAGTACATTTTCCTCCTCGTCCTAATCCTCTCGTTCGGTACCAATCTTTTTTTTTACTCTCTTACCCGTCCAATTGTCCCGACGACGGCGGATTAAACGCCGCTCCGGCCCAGACCTAGAGAGATCACATCGGCGCCATCTTCGGGTGGTCGACAAAAAAAATATATACATCGTATAAATTGCACCTATAACTGTAAAAGTTGATTGTGCAAAAAAAAAAATGGAAAAAAGTTAAATAAAAAAATATATATTGTCGCGATTTTATTCTACTTTTTTTTTTCCAGACGAATTCATTTTCCGCAGCCTTCGGAATACTGTTGTCGCTGGCCGGCTATTTTATAATATCCGATTGGCGCACCCTGACCCACAGCCTGTACTACCATCCGCCGAAAATGTTCATGGACATGATGATATGTTCGGGAGTGTTCGCGATTTTCGGCTCGATAATATCATTCGCCAATATTTACATCACTCAGAAATATCTCTGAGTGATATTTACATCACTCGGAAATATCTCTGAGTGAACAGTACAGTTTGGGCAATTTGTATTTTTTTACAGTTCATTTTTGCACCGCCATCAGTATCAAACAGTTGTACATGTCGTTGCTTGTCTATGCACATTCGAATATATTATTGTAGAAATTTATAGAAATGTTGTAGTAATTTGAGGAATTTCCTGAAATTATAAAATAAATTGTTTATCCACGCGTTGAATTTTACATTATAGCGTAGTTATTTTTATTTGATGAAAGGGAATAAAAAATGTATTTTATGCCTCTATACAAACTAGTTTTTGACCAGTCTGGGAAATAAATGAAAAGATTATTAATTAAAACCGTCAATTATTTCGGTTCTGATTTATTTATAAGACCGAGCTCAGCAATATTGTCACAAGTGGGGGAATAAAAAATATTTCGCCGGGGATAATGGAAAAGAGGAACGGACGAGAACTGTTTTCACCGTTCGTAATAAAACTGAATAATAGTGTAAATTGAAACTGGATATACGAAGGACATAAATATAGCATAATATTATTATTCGGCGGAACTAATAAAAAAAATGTAAATAAATCAATGGAAAGATAAACAATATATTATAAACTTAGTTATATACAAGATATATTATAAGTACATAATCATATATATACTTCCATTCTTCCTCAGTCAGCATACAAAATATCCATGATTTTAATATATATGATATACATATGTCCATTATTGTTATCTATTAATAATATTGAACATGGTATATAGTATATACCCTTTCGTGAAGAAAGGAGTTTGTGTCTTGTCGTTTATATTTATTTATTTATTAACCTAGATTTTTTTTTTCTTCCAAGTACGAACTGCTGATATATTTACATTTAAACTACTAGAATTCAATGTGTACAAATATTTCAGTAGTCAATTTATTTACAGCTATGATCCATGCCAAGCGGATATGATTCGATACACTCAGAAAAAAATCTGGCATTCATCAATCAAGGCAATTAATCCTATCGTATAATAGTATTATTATACCCTAAGCTAATATAAAATGTCCTACAAGGAATGAGACAAATTGTTATATACAGTATGACACTTTATTTTATATATAAATTGCATTATTTCATTATATTTATTTAAAGCTCTTAAGTACCAATGATATCCATAATATTTTATGAATCTAAAATATCGTCAAACCCCGGGGGACGGGGTTTCAGTTATTTTGTCGTTTTTTCACCTTTTCTCATTTTTTTTTTTCATCTTCGGCATTATACATAATTAAAATATTGTTATTTTTTTTTTCTCAACGATACATATTATGAAAGTACATTGGCTTAGACATATTTGAGCACACACTAGATCAACCCGTTACAGAAATGTACAACTGAAGTAAGGGATATCTATATATATATTTTTTTATATGTATATGTATATATATATATATATAAAAAACAAGAAAACAAATATTTTTTTTTTTTAAAACGGTTATACATAAAGTTGTACAGTTGACTAGTAGAGAAAAAAAAACCCGAATGAATCAATTTAATAAAACATATTTTTTTTTTTTTTTTAAATACAAGGTCGAGACAAACAACACTGGCATCATTACAGAGTACAGTATTTCAAGGAAATTTCCCCGACACACTGCGATATTACAGCAAACTTTAATACTTGAGACCGAATATATACGTTATAAAAGTTAATGAAAGAGCATTTCAATTATTTTTTATGCGCCCGTTTAATAATAAAAATGCCGACAAAAAATTTTCCATCGCAAACAGCTGATCGCAGAATTTTTCCCGACTGTTTCAATTTTAATACAAATTCGGTTTGGTGTTGATTTCGAAGTGGAAATTAAATCGATCGATTAATTAACGGTAATTGAAATTTACGCTGGACAGAAATTAATTCGGCATTTTTATTCGAATTAAATGTGCCCTCCCCCCCCCCCAATTTGTGTTATTGTTGGAATTGTCGTTTGGAAAATTTTTTTTTTTAAATTCTATTGTCAAAGCTCGAATAATTGAAAAAAACTTTACAGATTTGTGACCAACGTCACTCGCTTTTAAATTTTTTTTTTTTTGTCATTTTCCTCTAATGTGTCAATCGGTCGCGCTATAAAGATCTCTCTATGTATAAACAAAGCGAATGTTTTGTTTGTTTTTTTATTACGTTTTATTCATTTTATTTTTTTTTCCAATAAAATTTCTATACTCTTAGATTTCGCTATGTTGTGGAAATATATAGATATACATATATATTATTTTCGGAATAATTTAAAAGTATTCGCCAAACTTTTGTATTTGTATCGTATAGTATATTTATGATAATGTATTATAATTTTTAAATTTTTTGAAGCGAGTGGAGCGATGCGTTCCGGAAAATTTATCGCGCTGTAAAAATAACTGTCTTTATATCCGTTTAATAAATTTATTTTTACGCTTCAATAAACAGTTTTCCCGGAAGGGTTTTTTTTTTGTTTTTTTTTTTTCAATTTTCTTACGACGAAATATGCAATTACAATTGAAACGGGTTTCGTTCTGTATAGAAAAATTGAAAGCAATTTTATATTTATAATAATTGATTTTGAAATTAGATTCAACGAGTAATAATGAACGGAATAAAAAGTTGTATAGGAGCAAAAAAAAAACCTGTTTTGCGGTCAAGTTGAACCCCGATTGCCTCTTTCTCTCTCCATCCTATCTCTGCCCGTGTAACAAATCTGTGTACAGTTAATTGTTATAATAATAATAGACGGGACGAAAGTATAAATTCATTAAACGCTATCAGTGTCTGTTCCTGCACCGTGTGTCATGTCGAAACCCACCAAAAAGACCTAAAGACTATTCGAGTGTTTCTCACTTTTCTCTCATATTTTTTTTTTTTTGCAGTTTTTCTTTTCTAGCGAAGGTTTTTTTTCTCTTTACAATATTGTCTTTACGGTATATATTATTTTTTTTATTTTTATTAATCGATGGGTATTATTATTTATTTATTTATTTATTCATTATTATTATTATTAGTAGTAGTAGTAGTATTATTAAAGCAACTAATTCAAAAATTTTGAAAATTACAAAAATGGAAGATTTTCTTGGTCTAAGTGCCAAAACCCAGTGGTCTAAAGCATAAATAAATATATATATATTTATAAATATATATTTATTTATATATTATGTACGATGTATATTTGCAAAGGAACCACAGTGAGAGAATTACAAAAAGTTAAAAAAACTTTGCGTACTTATTTTCTAGAAGAAGAATTCATGATAATATTAGACAATATTTTTTTCTATCCTTTTTTTTTCCCCTTTTACTAATTAATCAATAGAAATTATATTGTTAATTTTGTCAATTGTCGACGACGTATTAATCTTTAGTTTAGCCCTAATTTAGAAGGCTGCGATGCTCCCCCCCTCCCCCACCCCACCAACAACCCATATATATATATATATATATATATATATATATATATATATATATATATATGGGTTTTTATTTTACAATATTGAAACAAAAAACACAACTTATGTCAAAATATATAGTAATTTTCATTAGCGATTCAACAAATTATGTAATAATGCCAATATCAGAGGACAATACGGTTGGAGGAACGTATTCAAATGATAGTTTTAAATTTGTAATGTGTACGCGCGTATGTGTGTCTGTGTGTGTGTGTGTGTGTGTGTCACTACAAAATTACTAAATAAGAGTGAATCAACGTTTCCATTTTTTAAAAATTTCATCTTACGAGAAAAAAAAAAAGTAATATTGTCGTAACAATATTTTACCTCATAAAATAGTCTATAAATATAATTGATATTTTAAAACTGTAACAATAATTCTAATTACATATATGTATATATAATTATATAACGATATTATATATAATTATATATGTATATATAATTGAGTCCCACATATTTTTAAACAACCAACAACGGACAACAGTTACTTTTGCTTAAGTCGTACAAAAAAAAAAAGAAATTAAATACATAAAATAAATTGTCGGGCAAAATAAGAGTCAACGTGTCGTTTAAAATTTAAAATCGCATCAACGCATTCTGTTTTCCGTCATCAAAGCATGCATTTATATGGATAGAAGCGTCGCCGCTTCATAAAATATTAATAATTAATATTAAGAAACACTTGTACAACTTTGTTGTCTATTGATGCAGCTTATATATATATATATATATATATATATATATATATATATATATATATATATATATATACAGCACGTCAAACCCTTATTGATCCGTTGACATAAAACAAAGGAAACATTGATTAAATAAATTCGCTATAATAAAATTCTGGACAGTTAAAAGGTCACCTACAAAAAGTTTACAGCATTTTGTAAATGACCTCACCCCCCCTTTTACATTAATTTATGTATATATACATATATATCTATATCTATATATATATATAAATTATATGTATAACAAACAACATATTAACATATTAACCTAGCCTTAAGGGAACAACAAATTTTCAAAACACTTACTTACATACGTGGACAGTCCAATTAGTCGATTTGTTCCTTTTTTTTTTCTCCATTTGTACAAATTCTACAATTAGTTATTTAATTAGTTTATATATGCAAGCGTTACAATTATTAAATAAAAACCGTTCTTTTTTCCGTTTTCATTAAATAGAAACTCACAGTGGTTTTCCAATATATAAAAATTATTGTACACAAAATTGTCTGTAATATTAGTTAATTACGTTTATCAACGTACATATTATAGCACAGCACTTGATTTCAGGTTTGTTTCACATCCATACATATATGTGTTTGCACACCCTCAGTGGAACTCACTAGAAACACAAAATCATAATTTTTAATTGAAATTTACAATTTTTTTTTTTCAAATTCAAGCACTATTTTTCTTACACTTATTCGTAGCCGGGAGAAGTGTACATCGCAAGTATTTAAACGAAATTATTAAATAAAAGTTGAGGAAGAAAAATTTAGGAGATTAAAAACATAACATTGAAAAACTGTGAAGTAAACAAATAGAACATAATTTAAACTGTAAATATACGTATTATATATTATTGTCATAAATTGTGGTTATATATTATAAAATAAAATTGAACCAACACTTGTGAAAAAATGTGTGTGTGCGGGTAATAAAATGAAGTGTAGAAGGAATATTAAGGCACACATTGACCAAGAATTTACTTTTTTTTGTCTAAATTATGTCATTTCTACAAGAACGACTAAGATGATGAAAAATGGCGACTAGAAAAGTGCGATGACTACAGTTCCATAAATCAGTTTACAGTCAGTGATTATACTTTTATCAAAATTTAATGCCTCTCTCTCTATTTATCTATCTATCAATCAATCAATCTATCTATCTCTATCTAGATATATGTGTTTAAAGAAAAAAAAAAAACAATTTCTAAGTTATCCGTCTAATAATTAACCAACAGTTAAAAGATAATTATTAATAAGAAATTGATAAAAATGTGATTTCAGAATAAGTACACTTATGACATATTTAAATATCGGGGGTTTAAAAATTGTGACCTCTATGGCGATTAACATCTATGATATATCAAACTATAAAATACACAATTAATATTAAAAAATGAGAACATGCATTCGTGAAATCGCAACAAGTGGAAGTCAAAATGGTTAGCGTAAATTTTAAATTATTTATCGAGATATCGAAAAATTTATTATTAGTACAGCGATTCAGATTAATTTCATCGGTTCGTAAACGGAGTAAAATATTTTCAGCCCATATATATTCTGTAGACGTTTTATTAGAATTTATGAAAGAATAATTAGACCAGTGCCGGCTGAAATACAATACGAAATTCATTCGATCTTTTAAATTCGAAACCACTTTGACAAAACGCATGCATACCACTGTTATCGGTTAGCCGCCAAACGGTTCTACAATAAATAATATATTGTGCAAGCGACAACAATCAAATATCTATATATGAAGCGGATAATAAAAGAGGAACGATAAAAAAATTGTGAAAAGGTAAAAAATGTTAACGATTATGACAATACACTAAGCCGAAACACTATTTTACAAAAGTACAATAGAACCGTTCAATCCGGACTGTACGTTTACAATTTTTTAACCGTAATTTTAATTAATATAAAGAATAGTATTTGTTATGGAAATTTTAATAAAAATTAAATGTATCCAATCGATAGAGAATTTTATAATCGAAACAAATTGTAAATAGGAGCAACACGAAGAGAATTATTTCTTCGTGAAATTCTACTGCGAGATAAAAATAGTTATAGATTTAAATATAGTTCAGAATAATATTAGGTGTACCCGAAAGTAATTGACAATTCGATAAGATTTATTTTTTGGTCTTGAGCAGTTCTTCAGGAGGGGAATTCCAAAAATTTGCCGCAAAAATTGGCGGAGATAATATCGGTGAATATATAGTACTGATTAATAATTAAAGTTTATTTTTTTTTGGCAAAATAAAATGAATTACAAAGTCAAAATGTCGATTACTTTTGGGTACCACCCTCTAATAGCTTTGGCCATCGGGTTGAATCCGGATCGGATGATTTCTAGTGTACTTATCGACACTGTAGGATAAAATAAATTATGAAAATTATACGTATACGTATAAATAAATAAATAAATAAATAAAACAGCGCACTCGAGCACACACACACACACAGACAAATACAGGATCACAGCTAAGATAATTTGTTACCTACTAAGGTTGTAATTGTGGAGATTGATTGGGCATTTGGCATTGCTATAACTCTACCAGTCCCTGTCTCAGTGTGTACAATTCGGACAGTCTGGGGGTGGGGGGTAGGGGGGTAGGAAACGGGGGGGAAGGGGTGGGGTTCAAGATGTGAGGAGGATCGGTGGTATTATATATTTCCAAAAGAGGAGAATGAAAGAACGGATTTAAGATGATACAGAGAGAAAAGAGGAGTAACGGGGGATGGGGAGAGAGCGAAGTAAAAGAGAATAAGATATGTTGTATTTCGGGAAAATGTTGGCCAACACTGTGTTGTTGTTGTTTCTTGTTTCGGTTGGTTTTATCCATCGTATTATCACAACTCTAGCGGTAGTGTTATAATATCACACATCTAAAATAATTTCGTTATACCATTTTGAAAATTTTTTTTTTTTTTGGTTTTAAAATTAGCACGCGTCCAAATAAAGAAAAAACCTTTCGGTTTATAATCGTATGCCTTGTATGATAAAAAAAAAGGAAAAATTTGGTTGAATAAATTCGAGCGTTACGCATCTATATATATATATATATATATATATATATATATATATATATATATATATATAGATATATTGGGTTGGCAACTAAGTAATTGCGGAATTCACCACAACAAGTGGCGTTGTACATATTTTTAAGCGCGCCTTTGCACAGATAGGCCGTAGACGGTTTCGAATTCAGGTATAAGATACATTCGGCTTCTCCCCAATGTCCCTTATCGAACTACGGCGATTCCAAAATCGATAACGTCCTTTATTCGGTCACCATCGACCTCCTCCACAGGGGGGACGTCCGGAGCGCGCTCATCGAAGTCTTTCAAAGTTTCAAAGATGTTGACTCACTTAAAAATGCGTACAACGCCACTTGTCAACCAATATATATATATATATATATATATATATATATATACAGGTGCATAAATATATGAAGGCATTTTCTCGCTAATTATTTTGTCTAGACTTTAAATATTGTTCAGAAACTTTTCATTCGGCCGAATGAATTGAACTATAAAATACTTTATCGATAATTATTATCTTTATTGTTATTATTATATTGAATTTTATCCCGACAGTTAGCTTTTTTATTACAGAACGCGATTTATATAACGTTATTGTTTGTTTTTTCTTATTCGCTAAATTTTGATAATTACTCTCGATCTATATATATATATAATTGTTTCGTTAAATAATTAAAGCTATAAAATTTTCAACGACTCGAGGCTGGCCAACGACTGCCGCCTCGAAAGGCCAAGGGAAGGGGGACCACTGACCAATGAGGTTGTGCCGAACAACTTGTACCACCCGATCACAATGTTCTGCAGGTTCAAATCGTCCAACATTATCTGGGCAACGCCCATGAACACCTTCTTCCCCTCCATCCGGCCGTAATCGCCCCAAACCGTCACCTGGAACAGAGAGGGGGGCATGGCAGAACTGTACAATCAACTAGTTGTGGTATCCGGCCAACAAGAAAGTCTCTGGGCCGGTGGCGCGCGGGGGTGGGGGTGGGGGGTAGAAGAGGAAAGGGACTGGACAGGAGTGGATTACAGTACATGTGAAAGTGACAGCGGGCCGGTGAGGATGCCCCCTGGCAAAAACATCCAAAGTGCTGACAGTGACTACTGACACGGCGCTACTGAAGATGGCGAGCGGCCCAAAAACCGGTCTAGCAAAAGACCGAACAGCGGCGAGAGGAGACAGAAACATCACGAACTTTACAGTATTCCAACACCTCGCAGACCGCAAAACAGGTATATTAAAAAACGTGCTTGTTTCGAATGAATTCAGAGAATAGAGCACATTTGACCCACCAACGAACATTCACTTTATGATTGTAAATTTGGCGTAATTCTATATTATTCGGCGATTTTCCCTTGCCGAATTGTTGGTATGTTGAGGTCATTGTATTGTAATTAATTGAACAAGTAGAAACGTCACGCAGAAACGACTCCACCCCCTCCCTCTTCATCTCGTCCCGCTGGGTCCTTTGCATGGATATTAGTTCCTATCAGATCGAATATGAATATTTCTTCAAAGACTTTGTTGTAAATTCCGGACGAACGCGTTCGCGCCGTCGTCACGTACAATCATGCGAAAATCGAATTTGCGTTAATTATATGCCGTCAAAAAGATATTATTATAACAATACGCCGTCTATTTGTCTTGGAGCCCCATAAAAATCGGGCCATTGCCCAATAATAATTACTTATGGGCATGGCCATGGCATTTTTAGACAAAAATTGGCCCAATGCAAAAATAGGCCAAAAAATTGCGGCCCAATACGCATATACAATTTCATTAACCACAATCCATTCACTTCTGGTTTGTTCGGTTAGAAACATACCGGGGAGGATGGTACGAAGGACTTTTTGACCGGAATGTTTGGATACGAGAAATCCTGTCGGAGAAAATGTCCGACGTCTCAAACACTCCTTAAAGAAATGCCTGAAAAGTAATTGGCCATGTAATAATAAATAAAAAAAAAAATGCGGGGGCAAACCAGTGGGTTTCCAATTGTCGTCCATCGTATCGGGTCGGCAACTGAATAATTGCGGATTCCTCTCATCTTGGGGTGTGTGCACCCCTATTTTTCGGTTGGCACGACGAATAGTCGGCGTGTAATAAACATTTCAGAATACTCTACAGGTTCGAATATGACCCCCAATAGTTAGTGGTTGTATCAATGCCGCTTATTGTTTCCTATTTACAGTGGCGACAATAAAAGAGAGAAACAACAATTCAAGTAGCCTCTATCAGAGTAATTAATATATATATATAAACGTAAAAATGTAGGCCGGAATACATGTAAGAACTATATTTTGTATTTATACTAGACCGGCAAGACCGGCAAGACCGGCTGGTCTAGTCTAACCGCAGCGCCGTATTTGCGTTTGAATTTCTTCTTTTTCTGTTAGTAGTTGTACCCAAAACTTACTTTTGGGTACCCCTAATATATATAAACAATAAATAGACTTAATGCAGTATAGATAATTAAATAAATTACCTGTAATATACAGTTGTGGAAGGGTTCTCTGAATGTCAACTGTTGTTGATAGAGAGGATCGAGGGTACGGCGGGCTGTAGCAGTTTTGGCTTTGGCGAGGCACTTCTTACCGTTTACCAGGTAGACTTTTACGTACGGAGCTAGCGGACAAAAAAAAATACAATTCGATAATATTTACCAGTGTTTTACAATATTTAAATATCATTCTTAAATATTATTCTAGAAGAACTGAAAAAGAAAAAAGTTGTAATACAGTGTTCACCGGACGGTTTACTTTCTTCTATCTATTTCATTAACTTGGAAAATTATTGATGCAAAATATTTATAATACATATTGCCGTATTTATCAGGCGTAATTAACTTTCTAAACTTAATCTAAGACTGTGTTTAACGTATCACGAGAAATGCCAACCGTTTGGAACAGACAGTTTTAAGTATAATTGACATTTATTGTAGACGTTTTGCGTTGTTTATGATTGAATTGCAACAACGCTTTGCGTTCAACAAACACTAGAAAATTCTCAAAAAATAGCGCATTTCCGGTTCTTTTATATATGTACAGCTAAATCACGGACGTACGCAAGGTTTCCCGAGTAAAAATGTCCCATTTGCAAATATTTCTTCCGCGAAACAAAACAGGTGAAAATTTCGGATTAACAAATGATAATATTCTCTGGTCTGGACGTATATGTATATATATTAGGGGTACCCAAAAGTAATCAACATTTTGACCTTGGAATTCATTTTATTCTGCTAAAAAAGAAACTTTAATTATTAATCTACTATATATTTTCACCAATATTAACAACAACTCTCTACCACTTTTCCGGCAAATTTTCGATTCCCCTCTTGAAGAAATCCTCAAGACCAAAATACGTCTTATCAAATTGTTGATTACTTTTGGGTGTACATAATATATATATATATATATATATATATATATATATATATATATATATATATATATGGCTCATACCACTACTGAAGATGGCGAGCGGCCGAACCTTCGGGAGGGTAAAGAAGAACGCGAAATCTACCGTAATGATATACCACTCGGAGGTATTATATGTTAATTGTCGTATTTGTTTTCTGAGTGTTCCCCTTTATCTTTAGGGTTTTTATTGTAAATTTTCCCGGTTATTACATCGATGTCGTATTTGTATTTATAGAAAATGTAATTATTTGTATCTCGCGTCTACGGACCCGGTAGGCTGCCGGCGAACTTCCGCACTGCAGAACGGTTTTTTTAAACTTTATTTATTGTACAATCAACTATAAACCAGTTGTAGGTGGAATTGCGGTTTGTTCGATTAGTTTCACTGCAGAAAGTCTCTGGGCCGGTGGCGTTTAAGCCAATCGGTGGGTAAAAGAGGAAACTGGATGAACGAGTGGATTTGGATGTGGAGAGTGGCGGGGAACGGAATTCAAGGAGGCGGACTGTCGGGGTATGTTGAGGAGGTCAGTTATGGATTGTTCGGTTAGAAACATACCCCCGGGGTACTGGAAGGACTTTTGACCCCTGAATGTTTGGAAGCGAGCGATGTCGGATTTCTTGGCGGAACCGAGCATAGTTCCGGTCCGTACGTCCGTGTCGGTTTCAGTAGAGTTTTATGTATTGTCAGTTTGTCGGCTATTGGGAAGTTTTGATGTCCTTTTCAAAAGGATTTAGATCTGTTCTTGTCAGTCGGGTACGGGGATTTCAGGTGAGTCGTTTGTGTTGTATAGAGAGCCCGAGGTAGGGAGCCCGCTGTCAGGTGGGGGTAGACTTTCACCCTGCATCGTTTACACCCGGACTGGATATTGGAAAGGTGTGCTCTGGGAGATGGACGGTTTGTAGCCGAGGGTGGATTTTGGGTCGGAGGTGAGGAGGGCTTGCGGCTGAGGTAGGGTTGGATTGCGTGGGTCCGACCTGGCAGAACTTTGGAGTTGGGCTTCGCCTGGAGGCCCCTGGCCCTGATGACCTCCACCTCGAGGTAGCCCTTCTGGTAGCACATTGAGAGCTGTATGTCGCCGAGTGATGGGGCGCCGAGTACCTGCCGGCCGACCAGCTGGCCGGGGCCCAGACCGTCGATGAAGTCGCTCAGCGGCCCCCCGTCAGAACCTTTAATAGAAGGTGCCCAACTGAGAGAACACCCGCCGGACACAGACAAAATTAGTACGGACCAACTACCCTCCAAAGTAGCCAACATGCATTTCACTTTCAATAAGATAATATTATAAATAAATCACTCGGCCGGCCAGTTTTCGACAGTTTAAATTACCCGGCACAACTTTTTCTAATCGGAGGATTTTCAGTACGATATCGAACACAAAGAAAAAAGAACACGCATACACACGCGCACGCACGCATAACTATTCATCTGTAATAATTAAATATATCACTGGATGCAAAGAAACAATTAACTGTAATCAATAATCGTAACTTTCCGTAATTGGAAATGCACTCAACTTTTTAAAAAAAATTTATCCAAAAAAAAAAAAAAAAATAGAAAAGAAAACAAAAACGAGAACAATATAATATATACGTGTATTACAAGAATCAAAAAGACAATTATAACTCTATTATCTAAACTAGTGACTACAACGTAAAATAGGCTTACGACCTTAGAAGGGACTCCGGGCTGGACACAAGTTCATTACGAGCAAGACAGTAAAAAGTAAAAGAGTAAAAGTTCGGAATTTTTTAATTTCTCGGGGATATTTCTATGTAAAGAGAAAACACAACATTGTACAGGATGAAACCTTCTGCTTTTAGTAAGCCTTTTTTAGGGGTTCGTTTAGAGTATATATATAGATATATAGAGTATATATATATATATATATATATATATATATATATACAAATACATACATATATACATAAATACATAAAGATGAATGAATGAAAGATAGAGAAATACAACGAGTGGGGGAAAGAGAGGGTGAGAGGGAGGGAAAGTGGGAGGGCGAAGAGAGAGAGAGAGAGATAGAGGAAGAGAGTGAAAACCAATTTTCACAAATAAATAAGAAGAGAGAGAGAGAGAGAGAGAGAGAGAGAGAGAGAGCGCAAACTCAAACTTAATTTAATAAAATGATAGTATGCATTTTACAAATGTACTCGTGTATTTGTGTGTCGCTTTATATATGTGTTAAACGGTGAACGATATATTTCTTCTTTTTTTTTTTTTTTATTACGAGTAAATAATAGGAATGAATGTGGGACTAAATAAAGAAAGTGGGATTGTTGCAATTGACCCATCCTGTTAACAGTCAGAATACTTTCTGAATTCAAACGGTGCTGGATATTTAAAAAAAAAAAAAACGGAATATTTATTCGGGACATAAACCGGGATTTTTAAATTGATGATTTTTTTTTAAAAAGTAGAAGCACCGCGTGGCATTACATTCGGAATTCCTTTTGCCATTTAATTATATATTTCATGCCAGTCCTGGAAGCACAATCTGTAGTTTCGTGTTAAACTTTTCCACTGTATACAATCGGTCTTAGTGGGCGAAATAATTATTGACACTTTTAAGTACAGTTGAATACAGTTTTGAGCTACAGAAACTTATGTATTATCGGTGTGTAGTCGGCAATGGAGAAAGGAAACGGAGGTATTTACAGGCGTTCAATGAATGGGGACATTTCTTGGAGCTGAAGTACAGTACATTTTTTTTTTCGAAAAAGATTAACCTTGTGTTTCGACAACATGTAGAGCAGGATACAGAGGTCCAGCGTTTCTAAGTCATTTATAATTCTTTTCGTAATACTAAAATATTGATTTCAGACTATTTAAAACATGCATAAAAAAAATTAAAGGTAATATATCTGTATTGGATGACTATTTAGTTAAAATATTTTTTCAACCGTAGTCGTATAGTTTTTTTTAAATTAAAGCATCTTATTAAAATAATGGTCAAGTCTGGTATTATTTTGTTTTAAATTTAAAAAAATTCACTATCCGATGATTGTTGATAATTTCAATACCAGATATTTTCAAAACTGAATAACATTTTCTAGTCAGTTTATTAGACACGGATAAGCAGCGTCACTGAAATTTTCAATAACACTTGTGTTTGAAATTCAAAGTTCAAATTGAAAATTCATGCCTGTCCTTCGGGTCTGAATTTTTTTGGTTTTTGTAAGAATTTAGTGCAGAAAAACAGCCATTGGATTTCCAATATCCACAATATAAACAAAATAGACACGATCGTAATGTTACTAATAATTTAAAAGTAAGGAACATATAAAAGTCCCTGCATATTAAAATTCAATTAAATCAGAATTTAAGAACTTATATCTTTGTTTTGGTTTTTATAAAGTGATTTCTTCTGACATTTCCCCTTTTATTCTGAAATATTTATTGGAATTTATTATTATTGCAATTATTAACCATTAAGCTCATGAAAAACAAACTGGAAAAGATGGATAATTAATATTTTGGCTGGTATTATTTTTTTGATGATATTTACTCAGATTTTATGGATAGATTTCAATTGTACAAACAATTAAATTATCCGCTTTCCGAATAATTTATTTAATTTCAATTTGATTTTATTTTTGAATACAACAACGCTTTGTTTATAAGGAATATTTAAAAAGAAAACATTATTAACAATCGCTGTTTTTTCATTTGACAACAGGACCAAATATGATCTTTTGCGAAGAATTATATTAATTTTTCAATTTGATCTTTAATTTTACAAGTTTTACCCAATAGTTGGCTACCATCTTTCTGATCAACATTACAATATCTTATAATAAATTTAGAAGAACTGTTCGAGAGATACCCAATATGTATAAAAACAGTTTTACAGGTATTTCAAGAGATACAAAACGTGGTGAAACTATACAAATTCCAAATTAAAGAAATAAAAGAAAAATTGATAAACATAAAAGAGTCGATAGAAATAAAAAAAAAGGTAAATTATTTCCTTCAAAATATTATAGGTCCAAATGACATAAAACATAGAATTATCAAAAGTCAAACTCAACACCAATGATCGGTTTACAAAAAACCAATATATATATAAAAAAATATTATTGGCAATGTATTTTTTATAACAATAATAACAACAACAACAAAACAGGCATTCGGTGTACAACTAACACATATAAGTCACAGATTACATACCTGGTCAAACACAGCCGATAATCATGCACCAACCGACCACGCATCGGACTATGTAAAATAAAGTGTGAATACACATTTTATAAGAACAGGCAGGCAGCAGGGCATGCAAAACGTAAGCGCAATTCTAACGAACAGCCACAAAGAGAGCGCCTTTCAGACCTTTCAGTTTGGGATATGCCAGCTATGGAAAATTTCGCTCGACAACAAATAGGTATTTCGTAAGTAATTTCTCCGCGGTTTAATTATTTTTTTTTTTTTTAGTTGGCCGATCCCAACGGTGACGGGAAAACTATTTTCTCAGTCTACTTACGAAGAGGCCTCAGAGCTAGATATGCTGTGGACACTGCCTTGTCTGGGAGCCGTCGGCGGGACCTCCTGGGACCTGTGGAAGGCGAGCACTGTGGTGGCCGCCGAAGACGTCCCCCTCCTCCTGTGGCCGCCGCTCCTCGCCGAGTGTTGTCCTCCCGGCTGGTGGTGGTGCTGGTGCTGGTGCTGGTGCTGGTGGTCTGCACCGACACACACACACACACTACTAACTATAACTAACTACTACAAACTACCAACATCACCACCAACTTCTTATTTAGAGATATCGCCTCGCCCAATCCAACCCACCTCACTACTCCTCCTCCTCCTCCTCCCACGTACACTCTCCCTCCTACACATTATTATTCAGTTTACACAATCTAAAATACTCTTGTACAGGTACAATTGCGGAAAGTTTGTTGAAAATCTCTAGACTGGAATGGAACTTGAGGAACCCGAATTTTAGCGGAGGAGCGCTAAGGACTTTCGATCGGAACCTCTGGATTTCTCAGTGGAACCCAGCATAGTTCCAGCTTTTTATATTGTGAGTTCTGTGTGTCCGTTCTAGTAATTGCTTCGATAGTTCAAATTAAAGCCCGAAATGTGGACGCCTAATACATCGTCCAAGAAATTTAAACCGTCTTAAGTTGCGTTGTCCGTTCCCCAGTTAAATACGTGTTGTGTTTAAATATTATTAAAAGAATTTACACTCAAAGTCCCATCTCAAATATCACAAGCAATTGGACATAATAGTGAAATAATAGTATCCGCATTGTGTCGAATATTATTTAAAAATTTTAAACGCGAAATCCGTTCCCCAAACGAGTAGTCGATATTTAACGTACCAATTACTAGATGTTAATATCGACTTGTTAAAAAAGCATATAAAATTTTATGGAAAGATCACAATACAGAATTAAGACCGTGCCCTGTCAAAAAAAAATAAAAAATTTACTGTTACTGTAATAATACTCCACGATATTGTGAACACAAATTTTGAAAGCCAAAAATATAAAGTCGAAGAATTGTTTATTAGTTCCGTAATTTGTAGCCGTCATAAAAATTTCGTCCGGACATTGTAATTAAATCCGCGTTGTTTCGAATATTATTAAAATTTATATTAAATCGTTTTATAATCCAACAAACTTGCCACAATTCCTATTGGAACGCACACATCCCCCATACGCCCATCCATCCATTTATTCAATCCATCACCATTCTCGCAAAATTGCCTATTTGTACACAATATTGCCGTCCAGTACTCGAAATATCAGATAATACAGTCTAATATATTGTAAATATAGATTAAAGCCCAAAATATTGACCTGTGATATATCGCCCATGTTCTTTTATACGTTGCCTGGTTATTGCCGTTAAAAATATTCGGCCCCGAAATTGTACTTAAACCAGTATTTTTTTGCGAATATTATCCAAATTTACACACAGAATACGATCCCCCCAATGCGTACAAGTATTCGATATTTCATGTACCAATTGTTCGCATCGAGTAACTGGTATGTTTTAAGTTTCATTGGAACCAGTAGAAAAATATAAAAATTCTGGAAGCGCAATAATAATTATAATTATTAATGTCGATTGGGATATAAGTTGAAAAGTTAAAACAGAAAGCAGCCAATATTATAGTAATATTTTCACTTGTAAATGGTAATTATTGGTAATAAATGGTAATAATTCATCTGCGAAATGTGTGAAATTATATATGATAAAACATTGAAAAATAACTCTTTTCTCGGTGACTCCTTTAAAACTGAAATATATATTGTGAACCTATGAATTGCTATCCTAAAAGCAAATTTTTATGAATGTTCGCTTCCTATATTTTATTTTGTTCGCCCCAATTTCACACAGTAGTCAAAACATAGGTAAAAACATAAAATAAAACGGGCACAAAATATTGGCATATAAAATTAATAATAAAACTATTTTTCTTCTACAAATTAAAATAAAATCGTTTGTAAAATATTCGTGTTGTTTCTATTGCGACAGGATATCGATATAGATCTTGAATAATAAAAGAAAATTTGAAAATGAAAATTTCTGTCGTACGGGTTGTACTTTTGAAAAATTCTTTTTTATTTAATATAAATCTATTTAAAGGTTGTGTAATATTTTAACTACTCAATAATTTACAGTGAATTTATTACAGAGTGCTAAAAAAAAAAACCTATTTAGGAAATAAGTAGAATTGACACTGAAAAGAGATTTAAGGTAGCAATCTTTACAAGGAAAGAATATCTAATAGTGACACGATACACTGAAGGATACAAATCAAAATGTTAAGTTTAGATAGACACAAAACATAGGTATACATTTATGTGAACATCCAGTAAATGAAATAGTTACTTGTTTTTTTTTTTTGTTTATACGTACAAAACAGATTAATTAATTACATTATGTAATTATCTACAAATAGAGTAAAGCTTTATTACTCTAGAAGTAGAGCAATACCATAATACACAAAACTATAGACAGTGACAGTGTGAATAATCTACTTTCAGTTGGTCAGGATCAAACTGACCGAAACTGCGCCCAAACCCCCACCACACCCCAACCCACCCCCTCACCACCAATCTCACAGAAATATAAAGTACGGTTATATATATGTATATATATATATTTACAAAAAACCAATGAACAATGATGCTGAAAATACATATAGACAGACAAAGCTCATGCTGAAAATACTTAGCTATAAAGCATTAACTCATGACACAAGTATTCTGAGCGAATAAATGTAATAGGCTGAAAGTACAACAGTTTTTATTATATGAAAGTTTTAATTTAAGATTTATATATTAGGAATCGGTCCAATTTATTGGTCCAAAAGTTCAATTTAATCGGAACATTTGTGGAACCACTTTGAAAAAATTGAAATAAATCCTACCATCCGGAGTAAGTTAATTTCATTAAGAGACCAAGTATATATATATAGGGAAAAATTTTGTTTCTGCATGAATTATAATTATAATTATTATACGCCTAATTTTACTTTGTTTATGTTGATGTGAATAGGTAATTGAGATGTACACTTACGGTGTTGTAGGCTTGAAATTTATTTCAAAATGAGAAACAAAATTTGTATTGAACGGACAAGAAAATTAATCGGAACTTGAAACTCGATATATTATGATGTGTGGACGCCCGCAGTTGTTGTTCGATTCTCTTTAAACTATTGATTCGATGAAATTATGAAACTAAAATTGGCTTATCACCGACACTACTACATTTACTCGCAGTTTAGTGATTCCTGGGTAGTGTTCAATGTTATCATTTTTATCTGCATGTGCATGTTGCGTATACATATATATATATATATAAATATATGATGGCTAATCCAAAACTTTTGGCCCTCGCGGCATTAATTATGTCGGATGTTTCCTGACAAACGCTGAGAGAATATTTAACGACCAAAACTGGAGATATTGGAATGTAAGTTTCGGAACAGCCATAGTTTACTGAACACATATGAAAGCTTAAAATGTGTATCGTATTTCAGTTTGTTGTTTCGTGTGTGTTATTTTGTGATATGTAAAGTGCAAAATGTATTTACACCATGTCTAAATAACTATGTTACATAATAGAGACATTACTACTGCTATGGAAAGCAATATTGAAATCATAGGAAAAAATTATTGGAAACTATAACTAAAATTTTGGTTTTTTTTTTTTTTTTTTAGTTACTTCTATTCAAAAGAATAATTGGCTATATTTTAAAATGTGTACTAATTTATTCTGTTCTAATGCATTCATAATATTTCATGTTCAAAGAGCATATCTAATGGTAATATGGAAGTATAAATAACTAATCGAAAAATAAATTTTTAAAACGAAGCTCTATTCACCATTTTATATTTACTACCCAAAGAAGCATGCCACAAGCAGCACTGTTGTCCGTAGTTCAGTCTATAAAAATAGGCAACTGTTTGCATCACAACTATGAATATGCATCTTCAAATCTATACGTGAACTAGTTATGTATATATATATATATGTTGTATTTTAGTTTAATACATAATGAATAGGGGGAAACAAAAAAAATATAATCACGTAAAGAATTTGTTTAACGGCTAGATTTGTTTAAACGACAAAAATTTATTGGGGAACAATTGAGAGAATTCAGACCTGACAGTAGTGATATTGAAAAACAAAAGGCAAGAAAATGAAAACTATAACTCATAAAAATTAAATTAAAAGACACCAATAAATCAGTCCTAAAACAAAAGTTAGTGCCCAACTATTCAGCGATTGGTTACTTAAATTTTATCATTTAATGCTATTTGCAAAAAAAAAGTTAGTTACTGTCGCACAAGTTATTATTTTCAGAGTATTGACTGAGAGGTGTTAGTAAAATTGACAAATGGATAAATCTATAGATAACGATGATATTTTTCTGTTCGAAGATGACGTGTGTCGTGTATTAATGGGAATGAGACTCGAGCCGGTGTATTTCTCTATTCACTCCCGGAATCCCAAAGAAAAAAAAAGGAAAAAAAAATCTCACTTTCTGGAGTTTGAAGAAATTTAAAACCATAAGAAAATAGACTCGAACTGAAACGATAAATGAGAAAAAAAAAATTGGCGTTCACTCAAACTTCTCTGTGTCAGGGGGAGAAAAAATAAAGGTATGGGACGTGTGAAGAGAGGATTGCGGAAGGACACACAGGGAAAATTTATTTACTCCATAAATAATTACTATTTGTGTTACTTTCCGAAGCATTACTGAATTAATAATTAAAAAATAAACACCGATACGTTATTAAAATTCCTGTAGATACCTCGAATTTAATTTATGTTTATATTTCAATGAAGAATTAGATATGTTAACGTTTTCAAATTCTTCAGTATAATAGAATCAAATGTTGCCTGCAGTATTTTTTTTTTTTAAATAATGTTTTAAATTTTGAAAAAAGTAATCGTCGAGGAGGTAAAATACTGGAGATGATACCGTTGTCGGGGGGAGTGTTTTTCAAAATAAAGAAATGAAACAGAAAATAAAATAGAACAAAAAATTTGAAACTTAAAAAAGTAACGATAGAAGAGAAGAGTATAAAGAAAGTTTTGTGTTGATGGGATAATAATAATAATAATAATAATAATAATAATGTATAATAATAATATGGTGGACCTGTCTCCATCCTGTGAACCCTCCCCATCGCTCGATACAGAGGAGCCTTGTTTGACCAAGTGTTTGATGTCGTCGGGCAGTACCTCCTCGCTGCGATGCACCGTGAAGGATGATTTACCTTTAGTTCCAAAACCTAACCTACGTTTCCGACCTGTGGCAATGTACTTAAATCAAATTGTTATAACAACCTAAATTTGACACATGGATCAATGTTTTCAATATTTTTCAACAACGCTTCCCCCTGCCCATATTCGCTTATCCCCAACCCTCCCATCCCAGGGTGGCTATTTGTGTCGTCGTTTTTCATTTTTTTCCCCCACCGATTATTATTATTTATTTATTTCTGAAGAAAATTACCGGGGAAACTTATCCGACCCTAACTTAGTGGCCTACTTTGAACATTTTGAAAAAAATTACTACTGAAAAATCTGGTATCCTTTTTTTTGAATTGTAACTAAATTCCGGGCGGGATCCCCCGGGAAATTGGTGGTAATTCCCGTTATATATATATTTTTTTTTGCGGCAGCAAAATAATTCATTTTTTTTCTGTTTTGTTTAAAAGACACCTCCGTTATATATACCGCTAGGACTAGGGGGACTTACTGTCCTTCTACAATTGTGTCATCGGAATCATCGACAATACCTGTGGCCGAAAGCTGGGATGTTGAGCTGCTCTTTTTGCCGAGTCCTGCCGAAGACTTGGGAGTCGGTATTGTACTGCCCGATGGCGTTTTCCTTCTTGAACCGCTCACGTGCTGGCGGCTCACCGCCGTATCGCTTAGGCTACCATCTGCGTGATTTCAAATCAAATCCGTCTTAAAAATCGATTTTCACATCGACGACCCCATATGTCATCCGTATTCGTCGAATTCGTACGACCGAATGTTAAAAATAGAGCTCATAGTACAGCAAGGTAGGGGAAAAAAGGGACAGACCTCCGTGCTCTTCTCCCGGTACGTCGGTGTTGGACAGGCTTCTCGAGAACGGAGACCTTTTTTCAGGATCTTCCATAGTTTGGACCACAACCCCTCCTCCGTAATCGCTGGAAACAAGTGTACCATCGGTAAGAATTATTGATATTGGCAATAAGACCGGAGCAATATTGATGGACTGTTCCTCGTACCGCTACTGAACCGCAAGACGGAAAGCGGAAAGTCGGAGTCGAAAATATTAAGGAAAATGACCGAGACACCGTATCCGATCTCGCACTACATACAGTTTTTAAAGCCCCGTTTGTCCGAGACCTCCTACAAAAATATAAGGAATTTCTCAGACAAATCACCCATCGTCCTAATTCGGACACTACTGTCTTCCGACATCCCGAAAGATCTGAATGTGTAGGTAAATAGAAAAAACGGTCGTTTCCCCTCTTATTGTCCACTCGTTATTAGTGCTACTCGAACGTCAATATCTGTTATTTTAATTTACAGTTGTGGCAATAAACAAAATATATACAGAAACGTACTGTAGATTTTGTGTGTTTCTGTCTCCTTTCGCCGGTTCGGTCTTTCGCTAGACCGGTTTTCTGGTCGCGAAAACCCCATCTTCAGTAGCGGTGTTAGTCACTACGGTACTGATGATGGCGAGCGGCCGAAACCGGTCCAACGAAAGACCGAACCGGCGAGAGGAGGCGGAAAAACACGAAATCTACGGTATTCCAACCCCTGGCAGGTATTCTTAAAAAAAAAACGTAGTACCCGTAAACTGTTGAACCTCTGGGCCTTTCGCTCTGTGTGGAGAACGCGCTGCTTCCGACGCTCTCGATGTCGCTGTCGCAGGCCGGGTCCTGGACGGGCCCGTGGCTCTGCGCCGAGTGTTCCCTGTCCGTCGGCGAAGAGGACCGCCGGCCCCTCATCTCGCCCTGGGTCAAATCGCTGTCCGAAAGGCCGGTGTACCTCTGCCGGCCCCACCCTGGACACGGCAGACAAATTCTGTGGCTTGTACCGAGTACCCTCCTCGGCGGTCACACTGCGACCGTTTATTCTCCGAAAAAAAATATCTAAATACTCACCCGTTGTGTAGCCCGAACTGCTCCTGTGTTGTGCCTGCCTGATCCTCTGCTTTATCGCGTACGCCCTCTCGTCTATTTCCTGCGGTAAAAGAAAATTATTATTATATGATTTAAGACCGATCCCCAGTCTACAAACTGAGGCCCGATTAGGTTTTTACGATCGGACGACTACTGGCGGCACAGCATTCTACTATAACAATTTTTTTTTATTTTGCACAATCAACTTATACAGTTATGGGTGCAATCGATACGTGTATATTTTTCGCGTGTTAGTCTCGTTAAAGAAACCACCCGATGATGGGGCTTTTGACATGTAACTACTGCCCGAGGTGATATCTGGACCGGTGGCGTTTAAGCCGTCGTTGTGGGGATAGTGGATGGGTAGAAGAGGAAAGGTGGGGAACGAGTGGGTTTGGATGTGGAGAGAGGCGGGAGTGGAAATTAACGAAGCGTGATTTTGCGACTTCGTCGACTGTCGGTATGTTGAGGTCATTATGGATTGTTCAGTTAGAAACATACCAGGGAGCATTAAGGATGGTACAAAGGACTTTTGATTGGAATCTCTGGATGCGGGCGATGTCGGATTTCTTGGCGGAACCCATAGTTCTATTCCGTAAGTCCGTGCCGGTTTTAAAATGGATTTGTATATTGTCAGTCTGTTGTCTATTGAAAGTTTTGATGTCCTTTTCAAAAGAAGTCTCAGCAGTCCAAATTTGTGATTGAGATCTGTTCTTTTGAGTCGCGTATGGGGATTCCAGGTGTGTCTTTTGTCCCAGGTAGCGAGCCTGACGTCGGGTGGGAATAAGAGCATTGTTGAACTGAACAGGAGGGCAAGGTTGTCGCCGTATAACAATTTAAGCCCGATTCCTGGGTCTACGATATAAGTCAGATTGCATGGAGTATAACTAATATATAAAAAAATCAAGACATACCTGACTGGGCCTGACGACGGTGTGATGGAGGATATGAGGTATCTGCGGTAGCTGCCTTTTCTTGGGCGATGTGATCGGGGTGGCCGTCGCAGATCTGGAGGCGAACCTGGGCACGTAGGCGTGCGACGGCAACACCACAGCGCACTGCCCACCTCCCCTGTTACAAATAGAAATACAGTTTGTATTTTCACTTTGAATATACATAGTGGAGTAACTTTATTTTTCCGCCATCGAGAAAAACGTTGTACAAATAATGGTTCGTATATGCATTCCGGCCTAGGGGGTCGTTATCGAGACTATAATTCAGTGTGTACCGGCTATATTTTTATTGAATAAATTGCAGCTATAATGCGTACCTGTATTCAGGCGGTGAGAGGCTCCTGTGCGGGCTCTTGGACCTTGACCTGTAGTGCATGCTTGGCGAATCTGTAGGAGCTGCTGAATGCGATCTGTGACTCATTCCGCTCTGGTAGAAAAGCGACAGAAAAATTATAGATAAAAATTATAGTTTAATCGAAAGTGGGCGTGAATTGAATGTATTTGTTTTTCTCTAATAAACATTACCCTTCTGTGAGTTTCAATGATGCATTCCCTCGTCTGCACGGGTACACCTTTACGCCCTTGGGGAGACATGTCCCGCCTGGATTTCCTTTTTTCGCTCATCTCAATGTCGGGCGGAGGACTGGGAAAGGTAATGGTAAAATTAAGGCAACGTTAATATATCGATAGCGCTTTTCGTATTCAAATGAAATTCACTATTTAGAGTTACGCTAACGCTGTCATAAAAAATGCAAAAGGTGCGGACGTCCGCACATCGGACATCGAGGAATATTATAATTTCAATACTACTTTACGACTATTAGGCTTTCTCGCTTTAATTATGTGTAGACTGAAGATTCTACATTGAATAAGAAAATTCACTGGGGCCAAGTTAGTTTGAAGAATTGTCCATATTATTATTCTCCTATTTCAATTTGCTTTATTTTAAAATAGCGCAAAAAGCAGTTATATAAAGGAGAATATTATTTCAATAATATTTTCTCCTTTTAATTATGTATAGTCTGATTATTCTCTGTTAAGAAAATTCATGACGGCCAAGTCAGTTTGAAGAATAGTCCCGACTATTCGAGTGTCCAGTTAATTTTCAACGCTAGGTTTTTCTTTAACCTGTTCGAACTGCCGACGGAAGATATGGAGGCGCCGTCGGCAACCCTGCGCTCCCTGTTGTCGTCCAGATCGCTCGGGTCAGAGTCCGACAGCCTGGAGGTGGTCGTCGGCGACAGGTGTTCCTGTGGGCTGAGGCTCATCTGGTACTCGGACCAGCCCTCGACGCCGCCGCGCCCGCCCCGACTCCTGCTCCAGTCCATGTCCACCCCGCCGCCTTCCTGCTGGGACAAAATAAAACGGCGTGTAAAAAGTCTCGATAGAATGCGCGAAAAATAGAAAAAAAAAAGTCATTTAAACAGTTACAGTCCAAAAAATGTTTTCTCTCCCTTTTATTGTTGCAACCGTAAGAAATACAATAAGCAACATTGCATACAAGCACTGACCACAATGGACAACAATGGAGGAGAAACCCCCGTTTTCTTTATGTATTACATTTTTTTAAATATTTACGTTTGGAATATAGGAGGATAGCAGGGTCCGGACGATTGGATTAGGATAATGGGTGATTCGGGACTGGAATTTCCGGAATATTTCCGGTTCGGCTAGATATCTGTTTCTGGGGGTGAGAGTTGGTAATTATCCTCAATATTTTCTACTGTAAAGTTTGGATTTTTTCTATATTCGTTGTATATCAGCGTAACCCCCCACAGTTCGAATCCATACGTCCAGATCGGTTTGAGTCTAGTATTATATATTAATAATTTATTATTTAAACTTAATTTCGATCTATTGTCCGGTAGTAATCTAAGTAAGTAATTTGTATCGTCCGGCGACTTCCAGTCTGTAAAGTTTGAATTTTTTCGATATCCGTCGGCTCGGCGTAACCCCACAACAGTTCGAGGTTGGTAAATCATAAAATGATGGAGAGTTTATTGTCTTCTCTCTTTGAATACGTTAGATATTTGGATACTCACGCGCGGTAGCAAGGATTCGTCGTGGGGCCTCAGGTGGAACCATTCGGGCTCGTTGTCGAGAAGCGCCACCCCCAGCTCGATGAGCACCTGCAGCAGAATTAACGAAGAAATTACAGGGTGTGGATAGTTTTTGGCGAAATAATATGACGGATATGCGGATAAAACGGGTACAGACCTCGCCGAGAAAATCGTTGGCCCCGTAGCGTACGTAGTCCCAGACTGTGACGTCCAGGACTTTGGGCTTCAGGTCCGACCTCCTCACTGAACTGTAGACGAAACTCTGGTTCCACTTCGGGTCGTTGGTGCTGGCCAGCGTCTTCGTCCTCCTCTTGGATTTTTCGCTGAAACGGACGAAAATATATATTAGGTGTACCCAAAAGTAATCGACATCGATGAGATGTATTTTGGTCTTGAGGAGTCCTTCAAGAGGGGAATCGAAAATTTGCCTGTAAAGTGGCCGGAGAGTTGTCGATAATATCGATGAATATATAGTAGATTAATAATTAAAGTTTCTTTTTTAGCAAAATAAAATGAATTCCAAAGTCAAAATGTCGATTACTTTTGGGTACCCCTATTATATATCAATAACCGCGTTCTATAAATATTTATAATAATATAAATTCTTCCCCTCAGCTTTTCCGAGATTTTTCTTGTATCTCTTGGAACTCTTACTGGTTCCGTGATCGGAGTCCGTCCCTGTTGTCTTTATGTATTTATATCGCTGCTTGGATAAGATTTGTGCCTTTTCAAATTCTATTGTACGCCCATTTTTTATGTTAATCTCCGTTGACTAGGTTCTGTTTCAATCTACTAATTGAACGAGGAATATTAAAAACATCGAAAACTGATAGTTCGCATTTAGAAAATATTTCAGAACGTCTCCGAAAACTATTTTCGTTGAACCGCGGATTATGTACAATGTCTGTCCGCAGTTTACCCACAGAAGGGGGTTGGGAACCCCTAGAATCACCTTTTATCGGGCAGCAGGAACAGCTTGGCGTACGGATTCCTCGGCTGGCCGTTGCTGCGGGGTATGAGTCCTGCCGCGCAGACCAAAGTGACGACCAACTGGAGCGCAGCAGAATCGAACCACAGCTTTACCTGAAAAACACACAACGACACCGGTTATTAGTCTGAAAAATGAGCAGTAGTAGCGACAGCAATTTGAGCTCTACTAATAAATCGATCCGAATTCGCGATCGAATTCAACGAAAAGAACATTCGAAACTAAATTCCGTCAGTGTTTACTGGAATATATCCGAAATTTGGAAAATATAACGCATAAGTTGATTAAATTACACAATATTTTTCCCCTTTTATTGTTGCAACTGTGGTTTACCCCCCAAGTTTTATTTATCTAAACATTTGGGTCGCGCGGCCACCTCCTTTTCAGGCGTCCCTAAGGAACGTTCGGGATGTCGGAAGATAGTAGGGTTTGGACCAGTGGATAAGGGTGGATGACGGTTGAGTCGTGTGTGGAAATTGCTCGGACAAACGGGACTTTAAGATGACTTGAACCCCACAGTTCGAGTACGTACGTCCGGATCGGTTTAAGTATAGCGTCGTACAGACAATAATTTGTTGTTTAAGCTCAATTTTGATCTATTGTCCAGTAATCTAAGTAGTACAACTTGTATCGTACGTCAACTTCCAGTCTTTTTAGCTTTATGTTATTATTCATCATTACACAATTAAAAAGAAAGTTTTCAATACTGAAATTACTGTTACTATCACTCGCAAGGAACCGGGTGTTTGTATATATATATATATATATATATATATATATATATATATATATATATATATATATATATATCCTGTCTTTGTTTTGGGAATATCGTTGTGTTTTCGATTGGTAGGAGAGATTTCAAAATTTAAATCCACCGATTATTAATAAAATATTTCAGATTGATCCGATACAATGTACCGTCCTTAAAGATGTATTTACGAATTGAAATACTGCTCCAATTGAACACTCACTTAGCGAGGTTTCTACACAGGACATCCATGCTTATTGTTGTCTATTGTATTCTCCGAATTGAGGTAGCGTCAGCGTCGTTATCAAGATTATAATTCCGGCTATAATTTTTCTTGCAGCGAACGTTTTTTTTTTTTTTTTAATTGAATAAATGGCAGCTATAATGCATACCTGTATTCACAATAGAGATGACAGGATGCAAGATGTATTTACGTATTGAAATACTACTAATTCTATACTCACTTAGCGAGGTTTCTAAAGGAGATCAGCGTGGATTATTTATATATAAAAATCTCCGAAATGAGAATAGATTTCGCCTCTATTATTATGGGGGCTACTCGAATTGTTTCCTTTTTTTACAATATCGATACGATAATGGGGAAAATGAACGGAGGAAGGACTGGAGGTAGAGAGGTGTCATAGGGTGTGTAGAGTTCTATAGCTCTCTCTATACCTGCAGCCTTCCGCCTATGTTGGCGTTGGGGTTGAGGTTGGGCGGTGGCGGCGGGGTTGTCGGCTGGCCGCCGGCCGACCTCTGGTGCTGGCCGCGTATCCTCGACTGGGAGTGGTGGTGGTGGTGGTGCTGGTGGTGGTGGTGGTGGTGGTGGTGGGGTCCCGGCGAACCGGGCGATGTCACCAGCACGCTCGGCTTCTCCTTAACCAGTTCGTAGACATCTGGGCAGAGAGAAAAACCGTCGTCTCGTTACCTTTTGGAAATTTGCCTCTATATCCCGCGGGCCCGCAATTTTATCTACGTTTTCGGTTTTTGGGTTCGTGCGCTCGAGATACTCGATAAAACTGGAATCTAATATACGTATACCTAACGGGTAAAACAGCATACGGACCGACCTAAAAATATAACGATTAGTGCACACATACAGATAAAAAAATTAATTACTTAATTAATAATAATAATAATAATGAGAGGCGTTTATCGGTGTACAATAATATAGCGGTGTAAATATGCTCTGTTGATATGGTAGGGGGAGTGGACCGGGGTGGGGGTGTGGGGGTTGCCTGAAATTTTTTCGGAATAAAACCATTACGTATTATCGTGGAGAAAGAGAGAAAGAAAGATAGAAAGAGAGAGAGAGAGAGAAATAGAGAGAGAGAGAGAGAGAGAGAGAGAGAGAGACATATACACACACATACACACACAACTGGGATACCGTGATAAGATCACAAAGCGACAAAAATTTTTTTTTTTTTTTTTTTTTTTTTTAAAAAAATAACAGACACAGCACAACAACAGAATGATACCACAAACAAGACAAAACAAGTATCCTCAAATTATATGGCGAGTGAGACAAAATAGAAAATACAAAAGGGTTACAATACAATACACTTTTTTCTTATGACATATCGATATCTATTTATATATATATATATATATATATATATATATATATATATATATATATATATATAAATATTTTTTTTGTATAACATATCGATATAATTTTAATCTTCAATCGCAGCTTTTTTCACAACGTAATGGGGAGCCTTATCATATGCAAACCTGCAACAGGATGAATTGAATAATAATAAGTGTTTTTCGCTAATTTCGAACGAAGCAAGTTATTAAAGTTTTCAAAAATTTTTTTTTTTTTAATAAAAAGAAAAGCACTTAAATGCTTACACATAAAATTTTTTTTTTTGAAACAAAACAAAAACTCAGTAACATATATATACATTAGTAAATAAAAATGTATGTATATGCTACTTTCGTAAAAACAAAAAACATAGCGTCGATGATACAATTTTCATAGCCAATTATTCGTTCGGAAATTAAAAAGAAATAATTTTTGTTTTTCGGTTGCATTGTACACAAGACAAGACTGAGTTTGTATAGTGTTAGTTCTACTCGGTAACAGCTAATCGCTAACATCTTATTATACTTAAACAAAGTGGAAAGAAGCGCGAAATACAGATTATTCTGATGCAATCAGCGCATTTGTTACTGGGCAAAACAAGAAAGCGCAACTGTTATCAAATTTAAGGACGTTCAAAAAAATCAATGTTGAAGCGGCCGACTAATTGACATAAGAAAATCTTTAAAGGGAAAAACGCTTGCTTGCTCGGTTAAACTGGTCCGTTGTCACGAATAATTCAGCGGTCGAAAAAAAGGTAGGTCTAAAAAAGTGCTTAAAGCTTTATAAAACAAACCAATGTACAGCTAGGTGCATAAGTATGGCAGAATTTTCGATGTACCGACGATACCTGTTTAATTTTGTAAAGCTCTCCGGCTGTTCAAATCGAGTGTTAAATAAAAATAAAAAAAAAAATATGCATACACCATAATGCATGAATGGAAAAAATAGCTTATTTTTAAACTACGTTTATCCGTTTTTTCGGCTAACAAGTATATATATTATAATTGTTGGCGGTTTATCGACCGATGGTTTACCTCGAAAAATCCGAGCATTGTCTCCGTTAAAAGGGTAGGTAGGGCTGCACAGAAAGTTGAATTACGCAAAAGAATTTTGACAAATTTTGTACAGTATATTTTATTAAAATGAGGTAATGGGAGAATAGTTTTCTTATCAACGATCAACGCTGTAAGATTACTATTTAAAATTTTTTTCACCCCGAATATTCGAAAATTGGGGTAATTACAGTTTTGTTAAATCCGGTTTCCTCCCACCGGTACGATCCTGGCCCAGACCGGCTTATGTCGGTAGAATTCTGTAAAAACTTTCGCTCTACAATTTCTTGTGTAGACGTAGCGCGGTAAGTCGAAAGCCCCAAAAACTCTAGCCGCAGATAATGGCTGCTTTCACTCTTGGGGGGGGATGGACCGAAAACTCGTCCAGACCGCCGAAAGTAGTTCCCGAACAGGAAAGTCCGGTCAGGGAGAGGGGATGGGGGTGGGGAGATATCTTTCCCGATATATATAGTGGGAAAGCTCGGAAAAGTCCGAAGAAAATGGGAGGACAGGAACCGCAGTCCTACAAGAGAGTTGAGGACGACTCAGAGGTGTTACCCCACCCGGAGAAAGAGGAGTCGCGACCCCAAAATGAAAGTCTATAAACGCAGTTCTACGTATCTCGACATTGTTTTTTTCCCGACAAATAAATTTTCAAAATAACACCGGCGTAAAAACAGTTTAACGTCCATTGTCAGTCAGTTCGCTGTCTTCTTTCATTCCTAATTAATAATGTATTGATATACGAGGTCTGTTCAAAAAGTATCGCGAAATCTACGGTTTTTAGCCTCATGTTTGAACACGTCTATCTCACTTGTGTCGACAATTTCATCCGTTGTGAGTGTTCAGTTGATCTTTTAAAGCCGCTTTTCTTGCACGTTTTTTTGGTTTTTTGCTGGCGTATGGTGAATCTACCTTAGACCGAAGCGACGTTTACGGTTACGGTACACAATTGTTTTCGGAGGGCCGAGAAGATGTGACCGACGAAGGGCGCCCCGAGCGCGTCAAAAACGGACAGTAAAATTGATAAAGTTAGTAAATTGGTATTAGCCGATCGTCGAATCACCGTTAGGGAAGTTGGGAGCTTAACGAGATCACAAATTGGACAAAACGCGCTTCGAGGATTGGAAAAACGTTGGCACAAGTGTGGGGATTACTTTGAATGGGGACAAAATAGATATTCGTAAATAAATAAATAATTTCTGAACCCCCTCAAAATTCTCGATACTTTTTGAGCAGACCTCGCAGACACTTTAGAAGTTTCACTTAGGTTGCTTGCGTATTTCGTTATTGCCGACATAACGGCGAGATATCGTGCGCTAAACCGGTCTGGGCCAGTAGAGAGAATGCGGAAACGCGTCGATGAAAAAACACTGTATCGTGGCACATCTCTCGGTGTACATAGAACACGGTGTACGGGTGTAATGTTGTTGAAGATTTATAATATATCTGTTTGAAGGGGGAGGGTTCGGGGTAAAATGGGGTCGATAGAGAGTGTTGTTTCTGTCGTGGTGTGTAATGGGCGGGTACTCACCTGTGTGGGAGTGGGAAGTGGCCCCGTATGGTGGGGCGGCCTCTGGTGGTGTTGTTGCTGTTGTTGTTGTTGTTGTTGTTGTTGTTGTTGGCGGCTCTCGGCCTGGTGATGGTGATGGTGATGGTGATGGTGAGGTCCTCCTCCGCCTCCACCACCGCCTCCACCGCCCCGCCGCCGCCCCACCACCGCCACCACCACCTCCGCCGACCAGCTTCCGTGAAACTATCAGTTCCACCTGGGCCTCTTGCTTACTTTCGGCTATTATATCGTACACCTCTTGGAAACTCTTGCCCTTAACGAGCGACCGTTCCATTCCAGCACTTCGTCGCCTGATCAACAATTAGAATCGTTACACGTGTATTTCCCTAAGTCTTACTTTTACGGTACTTTTCTGTTATTTAACGCCACGGTATTGAATCTATTGGGTTGACGACTAAGTAATTGCGGAATTCACCAACAAGTGGCGTTGTACATATTTTTAAGTACGTCAACATCTTTGCACAGATAAGATTCTTCGATACGTTATTATTTGGTCCTTTCTGAAACATTCGGTATCAAAATTACATTGACCGGTTGAATTGTGTGCGTGTATAAAAAGCTAAAACACGGTGAACCGAAGTGAGCATTTCCGTCACATTGAAGTCTTAAGAACATTGAAGTGAAGCCTTAATTTTTCATTAAAAGATGAGGAACGCTCTGGACGTCCGGTGGAGGTCGATGATGACCGAATAAAGGCCATTATCGATTGGAATCGCCATAGTTCGACGAGGGACATTGCGGAGAAGCCGAATGTATCTTATTCGAAACCATCTACGGCTTATCTGTGCAAAGATGTACTGACGTACTTGAAAATATGTACAACGCCACTTGTTGTGGTGAATTCCGCAATTACTTAGTTGTCAACCCAATAAATCGATAGTCCAACCTTTGTGGTGATCCCCGACGGTAAAATTTTGTCATCCCTACTTCGACAACCCTTGTGAAAGCGTCGTTAGAGACCCAACCCTCCTCAGATTGAGACAAACCTTTTGGAATTCCGCTCCTAATCGCGAAAGTCTGTCACCGGGAAACGAACCGACGGCGCGACAAAATATTTTATTCTTCTACATATATATATATATATATATATATGTCCCAAAATTAACGCAAGATTTGAATTTTCCACCATTCTTGCAGTAAAGTCGGCGACCCTATTAAAAAAAACCATTCGACAGCCGATAGTTTACGGTCAGTACAAACGGGGGCGTTACACGATAGAACAACGTGTTATCATTGTTGAACAATATTTCAAAAATAATGAAAGATTTTTCGAACAAAATCATTTTATAGCGATGAAGCACCTTGATGGCTCTGTTAATTGTCGAAATTGCCTCGTTTGGGGTTCAGAGGGAACCGGATTAACGAAAAACCAATGGGTCCTCAACGTGTCAATGTTCGGTGCGGATTTGGACCGTACTTTTTCGAAAAAGGAAACCGGTCGAGCGGTGAACGTTACCGGTGCTCGATATAATAGCGACGCGATAACACAGTTCTTTCCGCCTTAACTGGACGATATTGATGCGGATGACGTGCGGTTCCAACAAGACGGTGGTGCTGCCACCGCATGCCCCACGTACAGCCCGTGAAACAATTCAATTACTGCACGAGACATTTCCCGGCAGTTCATTTCTCCCTCTAGCCCTAGATCGTGTGATTTGACACCGTCGGATTTCTTTTCTACGGGGGTTTATTCGAAGTCGAAGGTCTAGAACCGTCGAGCCCGAAACCGCGCGTGGGCATCCGAGGAGGAAATTTTAACGCCGCATCGACGGAATTCAGCCACATTTATGCAAAATGATCGTGGAAAATTTCGACTCGAACGAGTGCGTATGTGTTATTCCGTACGTAAACCCTATCCTGAGTATGTTACGGTTCGATAAAAAAATAACAATTTAAAGGAAAAAATAATGCGTTTTTTATTTAATTCATATCTTGCGTTAATTTTGGAACACCCTATACTAATCACGTATAAATTAGTGGTAAGGCAGGTATGCTTAACCCGTTGCCGTAAATGACTGCTATAGCCGTCCGATATTTGCCGATATGTAGGCACATTTTAATTGATAAATAAAGAACAGCGTTAGTGCGAAATGACGTGATGAGCAAATGACGGTTATAGCCGTCGACAGTTTTTTTTTTTTGCAAAAACTGTGGTCAAATGTGATAATTTTCACTTCCAAATATATACAAGTTACAATCGATTTCATCTGGCAGCCATAAACAATTTAAAAAAAAAAGTGTGTTTCTGAGCGACAACGTCGAATAAAAAGTGTGCGGCAACGGGTTAATTATTGTAACTTTTACAACAAGAAATTGTAGCCCCCCGTGGACTGAACTGGGACGCGGGTTCGAATCCCGGCGGCGTACGCGTGTAAAGTTTCGTTAAATTACAAATTTCAATCGACTCCCGGCAACCGGCCAGGAGCTGGTTTTCAGAGAGAATCGGTTTTCGGCCAATTGAAAATTTCAATTCGCGAAAATGTAAGAATAATAAGATTGAATTTATTCAATCCGAATCGCAGAAAGATGTGATTATGGCGGCGGTGGCGGTGGGCCGACTTATAACCTAAGAGTACCTTAGGCGTTCAAACTGCTCACAGGGACGATAAATGTACATTTGCAGCACTGGCCGGCCGGAGTGAAATTCCGCGCGTCGGGAAACAGGTCGTCGAGAGCCGGTGAAACTCGTAAAAAAAGCCACCGCACGTTACAGAAACGAAGATTGTTGAACGGGACAATTTTTTTCAAAAATACACTGAACGGTTATTGCAATGAATATGGCTGGAAGGAGAAGCGATGGGCAGGAGTGCCAACTCCTGATAATGATAATTATACAAATTTAAAACATACTATGGGATATATTATATTCCAACAATATAATATTATATATTATATTATTCTTATCAACAATTTGATAAGATGTATTTCGGTCTTGAGGAGTTCTTCAAGGGGTGCATCGAAAATATGCCGGAAAAGTGGCCGCGGAGAGTTGTCGATAATATCGTTGAATATATAGTAGATTAATATTTAAAGTTTCTTTTTTAGCGTAATAAAATGAAATCTATTACTTTCGGGCACCCCTAATATATATATATAAGTTTCACTCTGAACCCACTGGACGGATTTTCCACCATCGGATTCCACTCGGGTCTGGCAGTGACTCGACAATTTTCGTGTCAGTTTGTCTGTACTAAAACTGTGTCAGTATTTTGTGCACTGTGCTCATACACAAGAGTTGAAGATATCGCTGAGAACGAACACCATCGGTAAGTCAAAATACCCCATTATGAAAAATATCATTAAGAAACTAGCACTCTGTTAGTGCTATTAGTTGACTTGAGAATGACAACTGTCCAACTTAATATTTATTATTATGTCAATAATTATTACATCGATGGTTTTTCATCAGTACACATCCTTTTAAAAATATTTAATTTATTTGTTATTTTTATCAATTTAAAAATGGGCATACTGGTTTCGAGCTGCTATATTATCAATTTTTCAACTCAGGTAATCTTAGATGTCCATCTAAGGAATTAAAAATATTTAAAGAATATTCAACTCATATTCTGGAATCCCTTTATTACCCCTCTTTAATATATTGTTGAAACTAGTACTTTAAAAGTTATAATAATTTTGAATTTTATTACGAAGAATTATTATATTCGACACTACTGTATTCCTCGTGATGTTATATATACTCAGGTTTATTATAAATTGTGCAATTTCACGGTCTGATGACTGAAATCTGGGACAGATATATTTTACTATAGTATTTAATGTGCCAAAAAAAGGTATTTCTTAAAATTTTAAAAGTAAATTTCAATAATATAAAGCGAGGGGACAACTGAGTGCAAATGAATATGAGAAATGGTAAAATTATTTGATTTAGTGTTAATATTTGTTTTGCACTGGCCAAAAAAAATGGTCTGAATAAAAAACAGTTTATAATTTACCATTGAACTATATGTAGTAAATATGAAAATAGACTAGGTTCTCTTATACAGCAATAGTTTTACAACATTACTATTTGGTTGTATTTCGATAGTTGATATTTTTCCATCATTAATAGAAAGTATTTTATAAAATTTTCCATTCTAAGTGAATAGGTTCTAAAATCAGCTTGCTAACTTGCTAACAACTGGAGATGGTCATTGTTTTTAATTCTTAATATCAGACTTTATTGCACAAAGTTGGCTTTTATATTGAATTTCATCGATGAGTAAAATAATTATCGACAATTCAAAGTTCTAATATAAAAATGAAAAATGGTTTTAAACTTTTAATTATACTGAATGTTGCCACTACCAAAGTTTTGTAATAATACATAATTTTGGTGTAATAAAATATATAAAGAGTTGAGTTTAATATAACTGGTTTTATGATTACTTTTGGGTACGACGGTTGGTCAATTGTCTGCTCTCATTTTTTTTCGGTTGGGGAATAAAAGAATATTAATAAATTGAAGATTGACATTAACATACCTGGCCTAAGTTGGCCTTCGACATCCGCTGTGCTTCCTTTTTTAACTTTTTCTATAAGCGCGCCCCTTCCACCGCTCTCAAGCAATTTGCCACCGACAACTTTTAGGCCCAATATTGCAGCGCTTGAAGTCGGGCTTGTACCTTCGCGAACGCATTTCTTCAATATCATATGTCCTATCATATGGGCTCCATCTTTGCTCACTTGCCAAGAGAGTGGATGCTGTGGTCAAATTTACATTCAATTGCGATTTGAAAAGTTTGCACTCCGCCAAATATACAAATTGGTATTCGAAGTCTGACTGGAACTTAACGTTGGGGAAAAAAAAAATAGTCACTCTATTTTGAATAGGAAATATTTCCTAAAGTTTCTTATTAGTGACAATACTTTGAAACTTGAGTAGCAAAAAATTAAAATAATTTTTAAAAAATTCGTTACTTTATTATATTCAGTTAAAAGAAAAAAATAATCCTCTTCTGAGGACAGCGGACCTCAAATTAGATTTCGCTAAAATTTGTCGGTACAGCTAATAATTTGCGATACTGAAATATCTGCTGAATTACACAATCAAATATCACAATTCTAAACTATGTACAATTACGACAGACAGAAAAATAATAATTGGAAAAATACATGCGTCATGCACAAAGCTATCATTAAAACACAAAATTAAAATCGAACCAAACAGAAAGGGTGACCTAGGATATGGAAGGACATGTGATACACATTATTTATTTATTTGGTGACCTGAAAAAATAACAAAACATAACCAAACAAAAACTGTAATATATTTGTGTCTAAAAATGTTGTGAACAAACTGTCTTTGGTTTCTACAATCATATTTATAAAATCTGTTGTTTCTGTTTTCAACTGTAGGTGCTTCGTATGTTTTGTTTTATTTTACCGATAACTGTTGTTATAGTAATTTTTATGAACCGATTTATACCGATATCGCTCGGGATGACGATGATAATTTTGAACGACGATCTGTAAATTACAAAACTATTAGCTCTGTTATAATTCTCCAATATATTGTTTTGATAAATTGCGATACAAAGTATATCACTTGTTCTCATAAAACGTGTGAGCATAAATCATCAATCAAGGAAATAATTATGTGCAACTACCCAATTCATAATAGTTGAACATTTAATTTGTTTATCACATTAACTTTAAGAAAACTGTTTCAAACAGAATATGACATTATGGAGATTGAAAACATTAATTTCACCCAATAATTGTGAAAATTAACTTAGTCCATATTGTAATAAAGTAAATATCAATAATGCGGGTTCAATATTTAACAACTTGATGTTATAATTACATAACATATACAGCGGTTATTTGATATAATCAACTTTCAATTTATATAAATAATAAATTATTATTATTTCAATTTAGATAAATTCAATTATTCTAAGATACTATATAATTTTTTTGCACATCTGGATTCAGATGTTCTAGTACAAGGGACAACTCGTGTGTCCATATATTGGGGGAATTTATTATGAAATCGAAAATACATGTGAAAATCATATGCAGTCATCAGTAGTAATAATTCAATTATCTGAGATTGTTCACACCTAGTTTACAGTAATTATCGAATAAGCAACCGGGTGAAATTTATCACAAAATAAAATAATTAATTCCCTTTTTAGTCGGTTTATCCTTACTAAATGCATACATTACCTCAATTTTATTACATACTTCATACATATGTTTATTGAATTTACTAAACCTAAATCAAGATTAGGAAAATTATGAAAACACTAATTGAAAATAAGCACTGACTGAAAAATCATTCCGAGAACTGAAATTCCATCAACTCATTTGGTCCAGACAGTAGATGTTAAAAAAAAAGTTTAAACTGTTTTAATTAAATGAAAATAATTATAATGTAAAATTATATAACAATTTGAATAAGAACTTAGGAGTTGTAAATGTACCATAATATATTTTTACACTTAGTTTTTTGGGAAATTGGAATGTGCCAGCGTAGAACAAAATTTGTACCAATATTTTTACCTGCGAGCCCTTGTAATCTGTGAACGTTGCTTGCCCTAATAATTTGAAATGAAGTAAAAAGAAAGAGTTGTCAAAAGAAATACTCACACCAGCTGCATACCTCGATTTTCACACGGTATTGTGAAGCGTAAAAAGCGTCCGTAATTTGTGAAAATCCAAAAAACGAAACAAAAAATGCTACCGAGAATGCTTTCAATATGACGACGATAGAGTCATTTCATGAAAAAAAAAAAGGTCCAAAGTTGACTATTTTTTCTTTTCGAAGCCAAAAATGTTTAGAACTATAAAACTGAAAAGAGCCTCCCATGAATAAATTTATGACCTTATTAAGGCTGCCCTATGCAAGTGACAAAGTATGTAATACAGTGAATGTTCAGTTTATTCGTTGTTGCATGTCGATTGACACTCACGACACATCCTCCAACATTTTGTCCGGAAAAATCCACTACAAGTGGAACATACGACAAGCAGGAATAGTGGAGACAGAGAAAATGGGCGTAAATCATAAATCCCGAATTGACAGAAGATGTGAGCACGCGAAATGACCACGAATAAGTTGTTGAGAGGCGGAAAATTCATTTCAGCATTCCAGTGACCCCCCGGGGACCGGCGCAAAAATTAGCCTATTTAAAATAATGTATCGTCGGATGAAACGTCCGCTATTCTCGTACTTTAAGAAAGCAGTTGTGCTGCCGGGTGTTTCTGGTTTGTGTGTAGATAAAAGGATCCGGTCTATTCGAGCGTTAAGAAGGCGGCATACATATTGGGCGGGGGTCGCATTTCGTCATAAAAGATAACAAAAAAATAAATAAAATATGTTACAAATCGGTGGTGGACAAGCCAGTGAGCTAGTGCCAGTTATATAATCTACAGTTAATAAGCCGAGCTATATATTTAAGTATTATAGTACGTTACGGAAATTTCAATAAGTACGATATATATATATTTATATATCAATTGTGCTGTGGTTATATAAACAGTTTGAAACTCTAATAATAAATGAAGGTAAGAACTTAATAAGGTTAAGAAAACTACGTAATTCTCTCCTGTTTTACCTTCGGGGTAGAATTCGAGTCCTCGCTCGATGTGAACGTACTGGATGTGTCGATGCCTGAATCCTTGGTCTGGTGTCCGTCGAATCTCACCGTCTTCTTTCGCCTCCGATTCTCTTCCCCCTTATCGAGATCCCGGTCTCGGTCCCCGCCATCTCCTCTCGGAGATCCACCACCCATATATATATATATATATCATATATATATATATACGATGAAACAGAGACGTCCCATTCGGAAAAATACGCCGGACGAATTCGGGACCAGGAACATTTTCTTTTTTTCTTTTAACTTCATTACTCGTTGTTGCGTGTCTGTTCGTTTTCTGTATCTGTGTTGGTGTGTGTGTGTGTCTCTGGTTTATGGGCGGGGGGCGGGGAGTAGTGTATGTTCGTATAATTCGCAAAATTTTTTTGGGGGGGGGGATTTATTATATATATATATATAAGTTAAACGAAACAACACTCTGAATCGAAATAATAAATGTCAAAAAAATAAACGAAAATAAAAAAAGACAACGAAAACAAAACACATCGATCAAGAGAGACGATAATTTATCCAACAATATTTATATATGTATATATATATATATATATAATAATGAACAGTACTGGTTATATAAACATGCACACAAAACCAAGCTGCAACCAACACCTGTCGAAACAAAACAAAACAAACACTGAAAAAATATAATAATGTAGCCGGTGCGGCCACTAAATACTGCTAGGAACCTCACCGCAAGAAATTTTTTTATTTTTTCGTCTAAGATAGCCTGCTTATCGAGTCTCTCGTAGCCCATTCTACTCGAAGTGCGTTCACCTGTGAGTGAAACATACGCAGAAATAGATATATATAAATATATATCGTCGTATATATGCACAGAAACGTTTTTTTGTTTTTTTAAATAAAAATAGGCAGACAGAAATTTCGTACGTATGGTGCATGTATTGTATGTAGGCGCGTGTATGCGTGTATATTCGGTTGGAAGAAGAAGAGAGACGGTAATATTATATCGGGGGTAAGGAGCGGGGTGGGGTGGGGGTTGTTACCTCCGGAGATATAATGCAAGAAGAACACCGCGGTACACAACAACACATCAACAGAGCATTGGAATCGGACAGACCTCTGTTTATCGATTGGTAGAGGGGCCGCCCCCTATAGCGGCGGGGGCGGCAGGTGGGGGGGGGGAGGCCCGCCACCCCCCCATCGCCGCAATCCCCGCCCCGACACAGCCGTAACCGGTTTTTTCGAAAAAATAAAACAAAAACGATCGGCCAGGGCGGCTGATTTGTGATCAACGAAGGGGTCGGAGGTCGGGCCGGGGAATGCGGGATACCGCGCGTTGGCAATCAGTATATATATATATAAGAGGACACAGAACGTACGATTACAAAACCGATAAGTTTCGACGAAGAAAAATGACGACTAACAATACGGTAAAAATTAATACTATTTTAAAAATAAGGGGGAAGAATAAATGTGGGGAGTGTGGCCGGCGGCCGACTAACCTTTCTCGCTCTCGTGCTCCTCGCAACTGGTACACTCGGGCGTGGACCTGAGCTCGTCCTCCGAGCTGGAGAAGGAGCGCTGCGGAGGAAGGGGCTGCCTGGGGGAGAGGTCGCCCTGGGAGGGGGCGGCGGCGGGGGGCGGCGGCCTCTTGCCTCCGCTCCGCTTGGGCTTCTTGTTGTTGGCGGCCGTCGGCCCCTCCTGGGGGTGGTGGCCCCTCTGGGACCTCATCAGCCCCTCGAGCTCCACCCGGTAGTAGTCGGGCAGCTGGTGCTCCTGCTGGGAGTACTGCCTCCTCAGCGGGGTACCTCCGCCCCCGCCGCCCCCGCCCCGGCCCCCCATCGGCTGGTTCTCCTTCTCCGCGGCGCTGTGGGCTCTCTCCAACTTGGGCCTCTTATCGTTGCCTCCTCCTCCTCCTCCCCGCCTCCTCCTCCTCCTCCTCCCCTCCGAGGCCCCCGCCTGTTGCTCCGAGTCCGTCCTCCTGGTCAGTCCTTCGCTCCGCACCCCATACCCTTGTTGATCCACTGTCCCGTTTTGCTCAGCAGTTCTTGTTTCTTGCGGCACAGTATGCACACCCATATCACCTGAAACACAGCCCCCCGGCTCACTTATCCACTCTCCGTATCCTCTTTCAGTCCGCCTCCTTATCCTCCTCCTCCTCCTCCTCCTCCTCCACCTCCTCCTCATCCTCCTTCTCCTTCTCCTCATCCTCCGTTTCCTTCTCCGCCCCATTCTTCCTCCGTATTTTCTTCCGTCTCGTTCTCATCGTCCCTAACTCGGCGGCGAATACGGTATCTCGAAATATTAACGCTACGTTTACGGACATGCGTCGACATGACGCATTTCGAATTTCAGTAACAGAATTTTAAAAAAACTTGACGATACGACGAATTGACGTATACGAAACATCCGTAAACCTGGTGTTAATCTATCGTGAATTCGGTAACCGCACCTCGAAATATATCAATTAACGATATCGAAACAACATTTTTTAAATTCATTTCGGTAATCGACGCGCGGTGACTGATCCACTTCGTAAACGAGCGAGAAGGTTTCCGCGACCGGAAATCTGAATGGCCACTGACCCGGCTTCCGGTAGTTTCGCGCAATGTGAGCGGCAAGAACCTCCGCTTCCCGTCGTCATGTCCTCCCCGCGACATTACGCGATCATACCGGAAGCGAGTTTGACCGCTTATGATCAACGTCGTATATATATTACGATATTTTCGAAATATATATGATTTCCGGTCTAAAGAATAGACGAGTAACGCGATCGATGGAATGATTCGGTGAAGGTGGGGGAGGGGGGAAGAACGTGAGAGAAACGGTCAAATTTTGACCTCCGGACATCGGTTTTTCAACAAAACGGAAATATTATTTGCACTGTTATTAGCGCTATTAGGCGATTACCTGCTGACAATGTCTTGGATTCGTTTACGACCAAAACACGCCTTCCGGGTCCCGGAAATGTACAAATACCGTCACATACCGGTACGGTATCGAGCAATAATAATAATTTTCGATACTTCACCGGTTCTTCTACTGAAACCAGTTGGATACACTCTAAACGCTGGACTGCGAGTAACGACGTTTAAATATAATGTAACGCGAAAGTCGTCCTCGCCTATCGATCCAAACGGGTTATCGACAGTTTCGATAGTTGAAGAAAAAAATAAATTCACAATAAATTGTGAAGTATTTGCCGGACTTCAGTATGAGTGTGCTGTACGTCATTTTGTGTGTGTGTGTGTGTGTGTGTGTGTGTGTGTGTGTGTGTGTGTGTGTGTGTGTGTGAGTGAGTTTCGACCTTCCCCAATCGACCTGTCCGTGACCCGGGCGCCGAAATTATTCTGAACCGAAAATAAGCTGCAGTAAACGATACACCGTTTGACTTCCATACTGATAGTAGTCCGTATTTCGGTTTTTTAAATGAAATAGCTAGCCTAAGCGGGTAAACACTTATCCCTGAATAGACCGGTAAGTGTACTATATTCCGAAACTGACTTTCCTGTCATGTGGACGTCTATGCGTCTATTTCGCGGTCGGAATCAGATTTTCAGTCGGAAGAGATTTATTTTATTTACAATTTTCGGCAGCGTTTCCGTTCACGAAAATTCGGTCATTTCCCGAGGTCGTACCGAAATTGAGGAAATACTGAAACAACGGGCGGTTTTGGAGGGGTTTAGTAGGGGGGGGGGGCGACTGGCCCCAAAAGTAATCAACATTTTGACTTTGGAATTCATTTTATTTTGCTAAAAAAGAAACTTTCGACAACTCTCCGGCCACTTTTCCGGCAAATTTTCGATTCCCCTCTTGAAGGACTCCTCAAGACCGAAATACATCTTATCAAATTGTTTGGTTACTTTTGGATACACCTATTACACCACTTCCCGTATACCGCCTAAGAATTATCCTTCACTTTTTTTTTATTTATTTAATTATTTGCCGACCAAAAAAGACGCGAAGACATCATCCTACCGGAAAGCGGTCAGATTTATTTGTGCGAAACTTCCGGTGAAATTTCGTACTGAAATTGAGGAAAAGCGAAATGTGATAGGTGGGGGGTGGGGCAGGTAGGGGGAATCGAATGGACTATGCGTATATAGTTTATTAGGGGTTGAAGAGGGGGTGAGGGGATGGAGGACCGTCTGTTTCACGGGAGATACGATTCGGAATAGAGGAGCAGGGTTAGCCGGCGATGCGGGGCAGTTAGGGGTGGGGTTGTGGGGGTTGGGGGTGAAGGAATCGACACGTGGCTGACGTACCATTAAATGAATGGACGGAATGACGTCAGCGAGTGAGGGGGGGGTTGAAGGGCGGTGGGGGGTAGCGCCCCCTCTACCGCTACATTTCGCATATTGATTCACCCCGGGCACCGCTCTACCTACCCCTCAACCATCCCTTACCAAACCCCTCCTCCCCCCTCCACCGTTCACTCCACATTATACCTGTCCACGACAACACACATATACACGGGCTGTGTATAAGCTAATTTTGTATTAAACTCCCCGGTCGTACAAATTATAAGACACAAAGAGCTGTTCTACTGCAGTGAAACTTGTTGTAGAAACAATGATAGGTGACAACGTTTATTTCAACAATGACAGAACAACGCTGGACCGGACTTTTTTCGTTAAAAAAACATGTCGGCCACTACTAAGATCTGTTGACTCGAATTTCAGTGGACCCCCAAGAAAAAAATTACTTCGTCCGTTTCATATTTCGGCTACGGCAGACCGATATAGACCGGTATTTGAATTTTTAATAAAATTGCAGTATTTTATTCGATAATTTTAAATTGTTCGATTTAACCCCTTGTTCAAGTTTTCCCTTTCATTCCCCCTGGGAACTTCATCAGTTCGATCACTTCAATTTTTCTACTCTTTACTAAAATAAGGATCGATTTCGGCAATTCCCCGTTGTCAGTAGCTTTCCGTTGGGGAAAATTTTTACCGTGTACACTTTACGGAGTGTTAATCGTTACAATGTAGTCATTCGATAATACTTTCGATATAAAAACTTGAGAAGTTTTACTCGGGTCGCGTGTGGGTTTCACTTTCCGATTTTTTATTATGTTTCTTTACGCCATTAACCGTTACACTGCGGTCGAATACGGGGTCAACTCTGGGTTAGCGCTGGGGTTTTATTATAATAACGCCCACAGTATCGGCTCTTTCCGGTCAGTAACATTTCGTCGTAACATCGGCCGAGCGGTTGTGACGAGACAGTTTATAACGATGGCGGCGTCGGCGAAGAAACCGGTCTAGGGCACATCCCCTGTTCATAATTTCAGCTCTGTCGGTACAAAAAAGACAGAAAACTAGAGGAAACCGTAACCTTTTTGCCTAATAAATCGAATCCCAACCCGTATTTTCGCGGACGTCAGTAGCATTCCGTTTGTGGGGGTGGTGAGGGGGGGAACGAGTGACGCAATTTGCACACGAAACAACGTAATTACTATCATCACACTAGCGCAGCCGAAACCGAACAGGCCGAAATTATACGACCTATGTTGTGATATTCCTGGACATTTTAATATATATATATATAGAAAATCAAAATTTTTTCGCTCGACAAAATTTTTTGTCGAAACGAGCCCGACCCACTGACGACGGACGGTCTTTTGGAACGAAACTTTTTTTTTTTGCCGAGACAACGATAAAAACTCATCTTCCTATTTCAGCTATAGCCGAGACCGGTTGGATGAAAATACTGAAAATATTTTCGCGGTGAACAATTGGACAACTTTCGAACGAGACAGCGCATACTACTGGACGCGCGTCTGTCGTGTACTCGAACGGCGATAGCGAAAATTTCTGAATGACGACAAAACGACTGGGCGCGGGGGAAACACACCCCGATAAGGGCGTCCATTTTGTAGGAAACCTCAAAAGGCTGGCTGGCGATTTGTCGCTGTGGCAACCGGGCGCGGATACGTATTACGTCACAGCGTCGGGATGTTAGTTACTAAGGAGAATGCAACAATTAGTTTTAAACGATAGTTAGTTTAACAATAAGGAGAAGTTTTTTAATTAATCTTTTTTTTGACTCGATAGATAAAATGCCATTCGATTTACTGCATTTCGATGCGCATATTTTATCGTCCCTTACAAGGGCGAGGTTCTGCCCCCATTGAAACATTACACATGATTAAAACCTTTATCGTTGCAATGGGACGATATCTTAAATCATCCATCTGGTCGAGATGGAATTCCTGTCCGCAAGAAAACCTAATATATATAAAAGGGGGACTCGCCAAAATGCCGCATTTATAATTACAAAAACCGTGTCCGCATTCATCCATTTAGCGTGGGAAATCGGCGCATAGGAAACGTCGTTAAATACGTCTTCAGTAGCACAGTGCGAGCCGGATCCCGTTTTTCACTGCCGTAGTGGAGCCTCGCGGCCACTGAAGACGGCGAAAGGCCGGACCGAAAAAAAATCACGGAATAAATCGACGTATTGAAATCGAGTGTGAAAAAAAACAAACATATGAAACGCCTGTCGGTTTCGAATAATTTCGATTCGTTGTACTCGCGGTTTCGTCCGGCGGAACTCCCTTATCACGGGTGTTTGCTAGAAAGGGGAGAGATATTGAGTGATAACGGAGGGATGTATAGATAGAGGGAGGGAGGGAGGGAGGGAGGAGAGTGGTCGAGAGGAAGTGACGTGTTGCTATTGATCGAGGCAGCTTCCTAGCGCTATCTAACTCGAGCTCGTCCCCGTTCCTCACTCCTCTCTCTCTCTCTCTCTCTCTCTCTCTCTCTATATATATATATATATATATATATATATATATATATATCTTTCCCACTCGTTTACTACTCCTCTCTCCATCCCTCTTTCGGTCTAACCGTCCCAATGCCAACATGAACGAGCGATGTGTCTCTCATTCGATTGTTGGCTAACTTCTGGAGACGCGACTTTTTTTTCCCCCCGTTTCGAAGGAAAACGGGGAGGACGGTGGAAAAAGAAAAACCGCATTTTCGGCTTTTCCCGACTAGTGCGGATAGACCAGACCTGAACTCGAGTAGGAGCGAAAATCTTATATTTTGTCTTTATTCCCCTCCATCTTTATATAATGCTCCTACCCCCGACTAAATCTATCAATCGGAACGATGGCGGAATGTGCTCGTTTTGTAGGGAAATCCCCAACCCCACCCACCCCTGTTCAATTCGTATAAATTTGATACCTATAAGATAGAAATAAATAACAAGATGTATGCCAGTAAATCGCCGGGGAACTTGAGATCGACCACAAAACAGTTTTAAATCATAAAGCAGAATCCATCGCTAGAGTGAATCTAGCGACCGAATAATGTATTACTTTTTCCCCAACCTAATAATAATTGCTTAGGTTCACGAGTAATAAACCTATCAGGCTGGACATTTCCGCGATCAGAACTCGAATTGTCTTCCCTGACTTCCGGCAGGATCGCCGGAATACTCCCCCACTGTTCCCGGATTTTTTCCCGGAATATTCCTTTTCCGGGAGTGTCGTCCCCTTCCGACGTTTCGAACTCGAACGTATTTCGATATGCGTCGACGAGACTCCAAGAAGTCATCATCACGAGGGGGGGGGGTCAGAAGAGGAAGGATTGGAACGCGAACGTATATTATTACGGCCGAAGTAAAATAATATATACAACGACTAGATAACTGCTTTTAAACTGCTTTTGAAATGTGTTCCACGATATGTCTCCCAATTGAGAATCAATCGAACCTCCTTCGTCGGAAGTATTAAACACGAAATGTCGCTACGATAATGAGTCACGGGCACGATGATGTATCAGGGCGAGATCTTTGTACGGAATTTATGTGATTATGAAAAATAAAATCGTGTGTCTCAATAATAATGATCAGTTAGTTTGGGGGTCGGAAAATTGGATCGCTAAATAGCTCTATTCATTACCATTCAAGACCTCTATTCGAGGATAACATTTTGATTGACATTTTGATGTGAAAGCGATAAAAGAGACGTCACGAGAAGAGTTTAATCTGAGAGATTGACTAACAAAAACAAACAATAACAGAGAGGCGAAAGAAGGAGCAGCAAGAGAGAAGTATGTCATGTTTTTCTACTCAGACTAATCATGCCAACCTACTAATGCTAAGAATTACGATTTGAAATTCATTTCAATTTCAAAATAATATAAAACTCTCTAATAGATTTTGTCGTTACGATTATAAATTAATGGCTGACTCTAAATACAGTGTATCGGTCTTTTTTTTAAATTGGCGCTCGAGAAGGCTCCATACATTCTCAGGTTTTATATTTACGACTGTATTTACAGTCTCGAATACCTGTTTGTTTTTTTCTTTTCCGCGATGGGATACAGTGGATTTCGCCAGACCACTGAGGATTGGTCTGGCGAAAGACCGAGACGGAAGAATCAAGATTCGGGATTATCGCGTATAACTGCAATAATTGATATCGTAAATTTACGAAGGTCAAAAACCGAGTGTACAAAATTGAGATTGCGTCTTTTTATTGCCATACTTATCAAACCAATGCAATACAGTACACCTGCTTTGTAGACGTTTATAAAAGTGGAAATAATTCCGAAGGGTGGGAGGATAGCTCCAGAAACTTTAAGTTTTTTACGTTATAAAATTACTCTATAATTCGCTGAGACATTACACTGTTGAGACATTGATGTCGATTGAATGACAAACCCGACTGGTAATTTTCCGACGGAACGCTACTGACGACGGCGGAAGGCCGTTCAGAAAACGCGGTTCAGAACGGGGAATAAAATAGAATTAAAATAATAAAATTATTCGATAAAATTCCCCCCCCCCTCCAAACTACACGGGCGTCGTGCCGGTTTGCCGCATTGAGCCCCGCATTCCCGCAGTCGGCAGTTCTCAAGATATAATCTCTCAATTGGCCGATCTCCGGGTCTAAAATTTGAGCTAATTCTATAAATACGTGAAACTCTTGTTGTTCTCGCCCAGTTCTAGCTATGGAATAGACCGGTTTCGGCCCATCCTCACCGCCGACCCTATTTCGCCTATTATTACAGAATGGTGACGAAAAAATCGTTTTTCTCATATCAGTTTTTCAATCTGTAATTTCGAATATCAATGTACTCTATCAAACCCGTCGAAGAACGGGGCAATTAGCACAACAATGTCAGTCGTAATATCCAATAAAACTTGGTCTAATTATATCGGGGGTACCCAAAAGTAGTCGACATTTTGACTTTGGAATTAATTATATATCCATCGATATTATCGACAACTCTCCGGCCACTTTTCCGACAAATTTTCGATTGCCCTCTAGAAGAACTACTCGAGACCAAAATACATCTTATCAAATTGTCTATTACTTTTGGGTACACCTAATACATTTCTGGCATATAACACGAGACCAGAATTTGTCTGATATTGTTTGTTCGAGTGGACAGGTATATGCCTAGTTTAATTCCCAGTTCGTTCGCCCCAAGTTCGGTTAGGTCAGATTGGATTATATAAAATATAAATAAAAAGTTATTTTTTTTAAAATATATATTTAAATTCCCGCCACTAATGATATCGCGTTAACTGACTATCGACATTGTCCGTATATCGATATAATGTTTTCAATTCGATATTTCCCGGGTATATCGCCAAGAAAACCGACAATTGGGGGATGAATAAAGTATTAAGAATATGTCAATAAATCCCGGACGGGAGAAAAATTATTATCCAATATTATGTAACGTAAGAGGAGTATTTATTTAAATAAATTATTCGTAACCGAGATTGTATGGAGCCATTAAACGATCGTTCTACGCGATCTATTCTAACTAAGGAAAATATTTTTCGAACTATGACTCTTCGTTACTAGGACTAGTCGAATTGTATCGTGAATTTTGGAACAGAGGCGTTACACAATCGGGGTCCTTTTTTTTTCTTATAAATTCAATGACCGATTCCTTTCCTTCGCCGTATTAAACGGGTGTTAATGGGGTTGTATTTTTTTTACCTTGTTGGATCTGAGGGTGACCTTGCCGCCGCACCTTGCGCAACACCTGATCGTGCAATAGTTGCAGACGTGTCCGACACCGTCGGCGAATTTGGTCTTGAGGCAGATGTGGCAGGTAGCCTCCAGTTCGACGCCGGCCTTCTTCTGCTGCTCGTTCCTCTGTCGTATCGTCTCCTCCAGGATTTCCACCTCGTCCTGTTTACGCCTGCGAACAGGTAGACTCGGTTGAAGGGTATAACGGGACAGAGTGTTGGGACCATTCAATGGAGCGGTTTCGAAAAATAGGCAAAATTCCGGAACAGCGGGGGTCAACTCCCGAAATTCTTCCAGCATCGCTCGATCTCACCGGAAGCCAGCCAGTGACAGAGGGTATCTATTTCGAATACTTTATATTCTATAGTCGATCGAGAGAAGGAAAGAAGTGTATATTTTACGAGAAATTATTAGGAAGACTATCGGTTGGCCGGAGTCGACCCCAGTTGTTCCGAGATTTTTCCTACTCTGGTGGAAAATCGGGAAAAATCTCGGAACAGCCGGTCGGGGTCGACCCCGGCAACACAACCGGTTACTCTTCCCGTCGCCGGAAGCCGGTCAGTGTATTATTCGAGTCACTTTCGCGGAAACCCTAACTCGTACATCGTCAATTAACAACCGCGCTTTAAAACCTAACTGATCGAGCTGGGGGTGGGGGGGGGGGTTTGGACTCACGCGGGTTAGTGTCGCCCCGACCGCTACTGAAGACGGCGAACGGCCGGAGCGAACGGATCCCCAGCGAAAGATCGGACCGTCGGGAGGAGACGGAAGAACGCGACATTAAGTGGAACACTCGGAGAAACAATCTGGCCCAGCCTAGTGATAAATTGTACTATTTTATTTACTTATAATGTTCTTTTATCAATATGGGATTTTTCCAACATTCAAGGCGAACAACCGCAATAGCCTATGTTGTGGCTCAAGGGATGGTGGTAGCGGAGGGGGATCGCCCGTACCCCACAATTACGTAAATGTATTACTTTTGCGTAATAAGAGCGCCCCTATTTTTATTATTTCGATTGTGTCGTCTATACTCGGGAGGGGTGGGGTGGGGTTGAAGGAGGGGGCGCGAAATAAAAATTCTTGGGTTGAAAAATAGACCGATAATTAATTACAATTTGCCCGCTTCCCATCCGATTTTCGCATTTGTTCATATATATATATATATATATATATATATATATATATATATATATATATATATATATATACGTACTGTTCGTACAGAACATACGTGTACGATTTTCGAGACGAGAAACTTCTTTCGGGACGCCATCGGGACAATTTTTTATTGCCAAACGAGGAAGTGAAAGTGCAACAATGCTCCGAACAGGCTTTTACTGGTACAGACTTAAACTGGTACTGGTACATTGACTCTTTTATTTTCTCCAAGACTTACTTGCGATATAAACAATGTCGACAAACAAGATTTGGTACTTGAGAATAAGATTACTTCCTGATGAAGTTCCTTTCATATTTCAGCCTACGGCAGACAGATAATACTGATATTTGAAGTTTTAAAAAATCGTTTAAATTAAGACGGTATTTTATCCGATTTACAATTTTTTTTAAATCTGGATTTCGCATTCTTTTCACTTAATAACTAACTTTTGTAATCGTCGATGTTTCCTTTCGTCCCTCGCGTTAATCGTTAACAGTGTAACGATTCGATAAAATCATCGATATAAAAAATCGATCAAGTTTCACTTGACGGTCAGTCAGCGTATAAAATACGTTACTAACGGGCTGCTACTGACGATGACGAGGTCTTGGGGATGGGACAGTGGGTGGATATTGACGGGATGTTACTGCGGACTGAAATGTATTCGGTTGACAATTTATTGTTGAACAACTTGAAGAAAATGTTACTGACGATAGAATCGACCTCGCGACGAACCAGTTGAGCCCCGAGGTTCTTCCCTCGACTTTACGCGATCCTACCGGAATCCAGTTACAGTGACACTTCAAGTTTATCTATAGGAATATACTGTTTATTGGAGTCGATTTTGAAGAAAAATTCAATTATAGCGTGCGAAAAGCATCGCTCTTCTGAAACATACCCTCTACAGTTCTACTGCGGCTGAGGCCTGTAGCTCTGCGCGTATACTTTCTGAACAGTTTTACCGATTGATGCCTCGGTCATGACAATTCGCGAATTATAATAAGAAAAAGAAATGTCCTCACCGGTTAATTACGTAATGGCCGCGCGAG